>SJYQ01001052.1:35700-133714 GCA_006410935.1 Redunca redunca
TATTTCTTCAGCTTTGTGCAAAGTATTAGAATATCACTGGCTTTTGTTACATATGAAGTGCTTTTGTTAAGTAAAAAAGAAAAAAATATTACCAAAAGTTTATGAGCTAAGAATTTTTAAGATTTCTTTGTAGTTGGTGTGACTAATGATCATTTTGTGCATTGTTAAAGAATAATTATTGATTAGCCAAAGCAACTAATTGAAGAGAAAGTTTGACCACCTTAAATAAATATATCATTATTGTAAAAACTACATGAAAAATATTACCATATACTGATACAGTGTTGGCACCCCACTCCAGTCCTCTCGCCTGGAAAGTCCCATGGACCGAGGAGCCTGGTGGGCTGCAGTCCATGGGGTTGTGAAGAGTCGGAAACAACTGAGCGCCTTCCCTTTCACTTTTCACTTTCATGCACTGGAGAAGGAAATGGCAACCAACTCCAGTGTTCTTGCCTGGAGAATCCCAGGGACGGTGGAGCCTGGTGGGCTGCCATCTATGGGGTCGCACAGAGTTGGTCACAACTGAAGTTACTTAGCAGCAGCAGCAGCATGCACTTTAAGCAAAAACATAACTTCAGGAGACTATGGTTAGAATGCTCATTAATATTATTTAATGAGTCTTCTAATTTTAATCATTAAGAATAATTGCAAAACTTAATAGACAATATTTTATCAATATTTTGAAATTCATCATATGAAACCATTTGAATTTCACATCCACTTTCATAGTGATAAGAAATTTCAGCATTTTAATAGCATAAAAGGAAGAGTGATGGTTTTAAAGAATGAATATATATTTGGAGCACAATTTAGAGACTTAATCTTGTTAATACTTATAGATAAATTTCCTTCAATTGGCATAAAGAAATCATAAACTTTCTTTTGCCATTTGCCACCACCTACATGTGTGAATAAAATTTCCTGTTGAAGATATCTAAAAAACCTGGAGCAACCATTGAAAGTGTTGATCAATTTTCAGGTTAAAATCTGGGAAAATAAAGTGTTCACAGAAGCCAATTCATGTTTCTATTTTAAAGCTTTTTAATATATCCTGTTTAAATTTTCAAAGAATTAAAAATTTAACTTTTTTCATATTTCTTTTATTTTTTGTATCTTTTACTTATGTAAAATAAGAATAATTCATTCTTTCATGGAGCCCCAGAGGCATCCAATATCTTTCACTTGCCCCGCCATGTGTATAGGTATCATTTCTCTGTATATCATGATATGAAAAAGTTGGGGAAGCAATTCATTTGTTAGCAATGGTAACAAAGGTCAATTGTTTGAAAATAATAAGATAAAAATATCAGAGAAATATGTAGCTGCATGCAGTTTGGATTGAAAGATGGAGACTTGGATTGTGTTAAAAATGATCAGTGATGAGGTAAGGAGAATTCTTAAACTAGTGGAACACTTGTGGGAACAAGAGAGAGAATGAATTCAAGAGTCTTGGAAAAAGAGCAACCCAGTGGGAGACTGAAAGTATAAGTTCTCCAAGGTTTCAACCTTGTGTTAGGATATCTTGTTATGATAATCATGAATATGAGCAATTCTCTCTTGGCACTCTTCCTAAATGTCTATTTGTATGTTTAAATTCCATTTATCATATGTCTTTTTCAGTCACTAAGTCATGTCTGACTCTTTGTGACCCCATGGACTGCAGCACTCCAGGCCTCCCTGTCCTTCCCCATCTCCCAGAGTTGACTCAAACTCATGTCCATTGAATCTATGATGCCATCCAGTCATCTCATCCTCTATCACTCCCTTCTCCTCCTGCCCTCAGTCTTTCCCAACATCAGTGTCTTTTCCAGTGAATCAGCTCTTCAAATAAGGTGGCCAAAGTACTGGAGCTTCAGCTTCAGTATCAGTCCTCCCAATGAATATTCAGGGTTGATTTCCTTTAGGATTGACTGTTTTAATCACCTTGAAGTCTAAGAGTCTCTCAAGAGCCTTCTCCAGCACCAGAATTCAAAAGTATCAATTCTTTGTCACTCAGCCTTCTTTATGGTTCTACTCTCATATCTCTACATGCCTACTGGAAAAACCATAGCTTTGTCTATAAAGATCTTTGTTGGCAAAGCAATGTCTCTGCTTTTAATATGCTATCTAGGTTTGTCATAGCTTTTCTTTCAAGAAGCAAGTGTCTTAATTTTGTGGCTGCAGGCACTGTCCACAGTGATTTTGGAGTCCAGGATAATAAAATCTGCCACTGTTTCCAGTTTTTTTCCCATCTATTTGTCATGAAGTGATAAAATCAGATTCCATGATCTTAGTTTTTTGAATGTTGAGTTTTAAGCCAGCTTTTTCACTTCTCTTTTACCTTCATCAAGAAGTTCTTTAGTTCCTCTTTACTTTCTGCCATTAGAGTGGCATCACCTGTATATCTGATATTGTTGATACTTCTCCTGGCAATCTTGAGTCCAACTTGTGATTTATCCAGTCCAGCATTTTGTGTGATGTAGTCTGTATATAATTTTAGCAAATCTGTGCACCTAAATTCTGCCAGTTCTCTTGGGACTGGGAATTCTGAGTAGTGCTAGAAAAGTGTGCCATGCACAGTGAATGCAATTCATTCACCCTATATATCTTCCATAATTTAGCCCTTTATGTCAATCAGTTTTAAAAGGTGTGACAGACTCAATGTGGCCACTCGCAGGATCACCTTCTATCCCTTTACAAATTTCCATTTCTTCTGTAGTACATTCAAGCATGATTGAAAAGATTTCTTTTCCTTCCAAAGAAGTGAACTGACTCTCAAGGAAATTTCATAAAATAGAACTGCAGGAAGTATAAAGTTTACCTTGAGGCTTTGTCAAATTCATCTCTAAATTTCTTAAGTGTAAAGCTTGTGGCCTCACAAATATCAGAAACTGCATGTTTGCCAAGATTCCTGAAACCACTGTTTAAGAATGTGAAAATTTTCTGATGAGGAATGAGAAGGCCACTATTTGATCTTGAGACCCATCATGTACTAAACTTATATTTACAGGATTTCTCTCTGAATCTTTTCTTATCAAGTGTAAAATGGACATAAAGATTTAAGCCTTCTTTACATCTCATAGAATTGTTATACTGACCAGTTGTCATAGTACATTTCAGAGCCCACTTTAACAAAACTTTACAAACGTAGTGGAAGTACATAGTAAATAATAAATGCCATGATCATTTCTTTCTTGTCAGATTGATTTGGTGTGAGAGATTTATACAGTAAGTAGTTTATTTTCAAACAGCGTGGCTTCTCTTCTCCAAACTTATAGAGCAAAGAGTTAAATCCCTGTATTTTTAACTTCACAAAAACTGAATTTGTTGTTTGGACAATCTAAAGGAGCTTGTCAAATCAAAGGGAGTAGGCATCCATATAACATATAATTCAAGGTTACAAAAACAAAGTCACTTAATAGATGTTTCTCCTGCCACAGTTTTAGCCAGATCTCTGGATTAGGACTTGAACCTAAAATGAAGTCTGATAAGGAATATGGTTTATTGGTAACATGGATAGTAAAACTCTCAGCTTGTGAGGCATTTGTGAATCAGTAAAATAACATATTTCAGATAACATTCTCCAGTGAAAGAGCCAAAACACCCTCTTTGCCACAACCTTGGGCAACTGTAAAACACAAGCTGCAATAACAGTTAAACATTACAGTTCTTTGGGGACTTATATACCAATATATAAAAGTAAATGGGTCACCGGCTTCCCAAATGGGGTTTGCCTTTTGGAAAAGCAAAGCTACAAACTAGGAAGTGTGCTAGCGAAAGGGTCAGCCTATGCACGGGCACTGATGCACTTGGGTTTCTGTTTTGTTTGCCCAGATAAAGGTGTTACCTGGTATCACACAAGTGGCACCATTGTCATGATTATTAACCTATGGGGAGCAGAAGACTAAATGAACAGTAGCTGTATTAAAAATAATAAAGTTCCTTTCTTCTGGAGTAAGTTCTATAATTTAGTTATATGAGAATTGCAGGTTCTCTATGATGTCAAGAAGTGCATTATGGCTGGGACTTCCCCGGTGGTCCAGAGGTTAAAAATCTGCCTTTCAGTGAAGGGGCGGAGGGTTCCATTCTTGGTCAGGGAACGAAGATCCCACATGGCACAGGGCAACTAAGCCTGGACACCACCACTGACTTAACAAAGCCAAAATAAATTAATAAAATACATTTTAAAATAATAATAAAGTACACAGTTCAGTTCAGTCACTCGGTCGTGTCCAACTCTCTGCGACCCCATGAATCACAGCACACCAGGCCTCCCTGTCCATTACCAACCCCTGGAGTCCACTTGAACTCATGTCCATTGGGTCGGTGATGCCATCCTGCCATCTCATCCTCTGTCATCCCCTTCTCCTCCTGCTCCCAATCCCTCCCAGCATCAGGGTATTTTCAATGAGTCAACTCTTCACGTGAGGTGGCCAAAGTATTGGAGTTTCAGCTTGAGCATCAGTCCTTCCAATGAACACCCAGGACTGGTCTCCTTTAGGATGGACTGGTTGGATCTCCTTGCACTCCAAGGGCCTCTCAAGAGTCTTCTCCAAAACCACAGCTCAAAAGCATCAGTTATTTGGCACCCAGCTTTCTTTATGGTCCAACTCTCACATCCATACATGACTACTGGAAAAACCATAGCTTTGACTAGACAGACCTTTGTTGGCAAAGTAATATCTACTTTTCAATATGCTATCTAGGTTGGTCATAACTTTCCTTCCAAGGAGTAAGCGTCTTTTAATTTCATGACTGCAGTTACCATCTGCAGTGATTTTGGAGTCCAGAAAAATAAAGTCTGACACTGTTTCCACTGTTTCCCCATCTATCTGCCAGGAAGTGATGGGACCATATGCCATGATCTTAGTTTTCTGAATGTTGAGCTTTAAGCAAACTTTTTCACTCTCATCTTTCATTTTCCTCCAGAGGCTTTTGAGTTCCTCTTCACTTTCTGCCATAAGGGTGGTGTCATCTGCATATCTGAGGTGATTGATATTTCTACTGGCAATCTTGATTCCAGCTTGTACTTCCTCCAGCCCAGCACTTCGCATGATTTACTCTGCATATAAGTTAAATAAGAATGGTGACAATATACAGCCTTGATGTACTCCTTTTCCCATTTGGAACTAGTCTGTTGTTCCATGTCCAGTTCTAACTGTTGCTTCCTGACCTGCATACAGGTTTCTCAAGAGGCAGGTCAGGGGGTCTGGTATGCCCATCTCTTTCAGAATTTTCCACAGTTTATTGTGATCCATACAGTCAAAGGCTTTGGCATAGTCAATAAAGCAGAAATAGATGTTTTCCTGGAACTCTCGCTTTTTCGATGATCCAGCAAGAATGCTGGAGTGGGTTGCTGGTGTCCTCCTCCAGTGCATCTTCCCAACCCAGGGATTAAACCTGCTTCTTCTGTGACTCTTGCATTACAGGCAGATTCTTTAACACTGAAGCCATTATGTTCCTTAAGAAAATAGCAAGCACAGTAACAGTACATCATCAACCACAGTTCCTAACTATGGATTGTTAGTTTGGATATACAATTTGTCAAGTCATTTTTTCCAGTGTTACCTATAACATATGTGTTATAATCCTAGTATCCCAGGAACAGCATAGAGAAGGATTCACACCATAGCTCTTAACTCTCATATGAAAGAGAAACCTCAAATCTGTGTAAACCTGGCTGAGAGACAAAGGGAAGAGAGAGTGACAAGCTCATTTGGCACCCACCTGGACAATAGAGTGTCAAAATGCCATCTAGTCATTATTAAACCAATAATTATGTCTGTACCATTGAATTTGGTACTTAGCCATATACAAGCTTATTTTCACTTATATACATATATCCCTAGAGCTTCCAGCTTATGCTTATAGGAACAAATGGCTTAAATCAATTGTCAAATATGAATGTCTTTTTACTTGCTCACAATGACACCAGCTGATCTAAGCACCCAGCTCTGCCATGAGAAATATCTTCAAGTTCCTCAATAATGAGATATGAATCTGCTCATGTTCTCAAATTTCTCTGACAAGACCCCTCCTGACTGCCTCTTCTGTCATTATAGAGCAGTGTTAATACTTCATCAGCAGAACCATAGTACAGGCTGTCACTAAGTCTTTTCTCCAGGATGGAGACTGATGTGTCTTCCTAGGGGCCAGTGTATCAGACATGTTCTCTTTCCTCTAGCTGAAAATCAAAAGCCCTTTAAAAAAAAAAAAAAAAGATAGAAACTCTAAGAGACACATTGAGAGCCACCACCTCATCATTCTCTAAATGCTATGTCACAATTTAAGCTCAGCTGAAACACCCTGATTTTCCAGAATCCTCCCTTTTTCCTCCTCTTCTAACTTCACCCTTTACTTTCTTCTTTCAAGATTTGATTTCCTACATTCAACTGGGCAAGGAACTTAAAAAAATAAAATGAATCATATCTATAGGCATATTCAAAGTTTCTACCATGTAGGAAGGCAAGGTAGAGGAGAAAATGAGAAGTAACATAGCACCTAAGACGACTGAGAAATGGACATTTAAAAATGTTTCCATAGTACATTTGTTAACAAAAGATCTTTACTACCTTAGACAATGTCCATTAATGAGTGAGAATTGTGCCTGATTAATAGTGACCTGCGTGTGTAATGTGAGTTTTCCCGAGAATTGTAAGTTATCATGTCACAAACGACATTCATCACAGTGATGATTTTCCTTATGGGGACAGAGTTTGAGAAAAGGCAGTAAATCTAATTGCCCCAAAACTTTCCCATATTTCACTGCATGCCAAAAGATATCACATGCCACCAATAGTAACAACAATAATAATAATAAAGAAAGGAGAGAAAGAGAAAAACAAAACTAATTCAGTAGAATAATGTTTTATTTATTTTAATTTGTAAAAGAAAAACATTGATAAGAATGTGACATGGAAGCCTAGGAGGAAGTTTCCAAATAAAAGCATTTTGGCTAATATTTGAAAAAGAGGAATACTTCTTGAGATGTGTAATATTTCCAGCCCTAAGGAAACCTAGAAGTTTTTAGAAAACAAATATGTAGAAGGCCTGTAATAGGTTTAACAGCTACTTGAATGAAAAAGTAGGTTCAACAATGATGAAAAGGACAGGAGATTCAAATAATGAAAAGTTCAGTTTAGTTCAGTTCAGTTCAGTCGCTTGGTCGTGTCCGACTCTTTGCGGCCCCATGAATCGCAGCACGCCAGGCCTTCCTATCCATCACCAACTCCCAGAGTTCACTCAGACTCACATCCATCGAGTCAGTGATGCCATCTAGCCATTTCACCTCTGTTGTCCCTTCTCCTCCTGCCTTCAATCTTTCCCAACATCATGATCTTTTCAAATGAATCAGTTCTTCTCATCAAGTGGCCAAAGTATTGAAGTTTCAGCTTCAGCATCAGTCCTTCCAATGAATATTCAGGATTGATTTCCTTTAGGATGGACTGATTGGATCTCCTTGCAGTCCAAGGGACTCTCAAGAATGTTCTCCAACACCACAGTTCAAAAGCATCAATTATTTGGCACTCAGCTATCTTCATAGTCCAACTCTTATATCCATACATGACTACTGGAAAAACCATAGCTTTGACTAGACAGACTTTAGATGACAAAGTAATGTCTCTGCTTTTTAATATGCTGTCTAGGTTGATCATAACTTTCCTTCCATGGAGTGAGTGTCTTTTAATTTCATGGCTGAAATCACCATTTTGGAGCCCCCAAAAGTAAAGTCTGATACTGTTTCCACTGTTTCCCCATCTGTTTCCCATGAAGTGATGGGACTAGATGCCATGATCTTTGTTTTCTGAATGTTGAATTTTAGTAAAAGGAAAAGGTTTAGGATAACAATTTGCAAAGAATTAGTAAAATAGAATCATTTGAGATGATCAATATATGTATTTTAATAAGACAAGGAAATCAGAAAGGAAAGAGGAAAGAAAAGCTAAAGAATAATACATATACAAGCTGGATATAGGCACCATGAAAAAATAGGATAATCTGGATTAAATGCTGCTCTTAGGATACCTTATGTTTACAGGTCATAACATTTATTTGCAAATAACTACTCCTTTAGGTACCTGTATATATGCACTACTGTTTTATATCATGGCAGGCAAATGTGAGTTTCACTCATCTGTGGATTTCTGAGCCCTGGAATTGTTCTAAATAATTAGAGATACTCCCAAGTATTATTACACTGGTTCTGTTACATCCTTTTGAACAGGGATGTCTGCCTTTTGTTACCCCCTGTATCCTTAATCTTGTTCACAGTAGACATTCCATAAATGTTTATGAAATAAGTAAAGAAGTGAATGAATCCTGGCATTCAGAGGAGTGGCCATAAATGCCTGCATTAGTAATAAGACATGAAATCTAAGAAGGCTCATAAAATTAACTGAGTAACTTGTAATGTATGAGTCTTGGCACTGTTCTGCATTAATGTGGACACTACCCATTTTAACAAGTAAAGATGAAAAACAAAGGAAATCAGTCTGCTAGTGTCCACCATATGCCCCACCAGTTTATTGTCTCTTATGTTAAGAATAAATTGATATATAAGTGAAAAATTTAATTCCTGCCTGAGCACTTTGCTCTCTACAAACATCTTATACCAAAACTACATCATGGCTAGTGTGTATCTAGGAATCTGTGTAGAACATCAGACCATCTTCCTAGAAGTGAAGCAAAAATATGATGAAAGAAATAGGATTTGGAGGTATAGATGGAGGCCTGCAGGGGAGGAAAAGAGGTAAACATCAATCTCCCTTATGCTAAAAACAAACCACACTTCTGGGTGAGATTGATTGAATTATGAATCAACAAGTGAACAGACAAAACCCCAGCAAATACAGCTTGTAACATTGGATACTCACTTCATTCCTTGTTTTCCTGGTGAGTAGATCCCCAAACTTACAACATCAGCCTCTCCTGTTGCAGGGCACCCAGCTGGCAGTCTGCTGGTCAGAAACAGAAAAGCGTGCACGTAACTGTCAGTTCTCAGTTATATTATCCTCTTCCTCTTCCCCTCCCCTCATCTATCCCATTCCTTTCTTGTCTCTGTGGATCAAACTGCGGCACATACACTTAGCAACTGACATAATTTTATTATTGATCCATTGACTTTGGGTACTGGGGCTACAGCTCCATTAGTAGCTGCAGCTGGGAACTCCTCTGAGCCCAGGATTCAGAACAGGAGACACTTTAGCCTTGACATGGAAATTGCTCAGAGGGAGGCAAGAGACTGCTGTATCCATTACTCCCATTATTGGCCAATTTGTCAGCAACTCAGAAAGCAGAGCAGCTCTATTACAAGTCAAAGGAGACATAAGATCGTCCCCAAGGCAAGAGAAGAGGAGATGAATTGGAAGAAATTGATATATTACTGGAGGCCAAATGACAAAATTATGAAGCAAAGGGAGTCCTACAGTCCTCCAAAAGGTGGAACTGGGGAGAGAAAAAAGGGGAAAAAATATATATGCATGCCCATAAATAGTGTATCTATGGAAATTTATATTCTTTCATCTTCTGTGTGTGTATATGTGTGTATTTTAATCTCCAAAGCATTGTTATAGAGCTGGTATCAGTGAAGGAGAAATTTGACCAAAGTTTTTTTTGATTCCGTAACTAAAGAAGTAGGTAAAATGCTTTTAGTTTGATCTTTAACAACAATGGCTACCAGCAGACTATCAGAGAGAATGAATAAAAAAGTCCTGCTGAGAAGGTAACACACACACACACACACACACACACACACCCCCCATCACACACCATCACACACACCATCACACACACCTGGAACAACCCAGTTGCTGTTACATTCAAATGCAAATTCTCTTCTCTTTATAAAGGAGCTCCTGTCTGCAAACTAATCTGCTTGCTCACTCCTTGTTTTATCTGGCACTGATCCCCGAACAAAAATCAATCTCCAATTCGTTTTAATGTTTAGTACTAAATCTAGAAATTGAAACCAAACATGGGAGTCTCATATTTATTATGGAAACTCTTTTATCTGGCTGGAGGGCAACCTTCTAATCAAGGGAATGAATAAACAGTCATTTACTTACTTTCAAGGAATAGAGGAGACAGCTCAATCTTCTTGAAGCCCAGGCAAACCAAAGGGGCTTCAAATTTGTAAGTCAAAGCATTAGCAGTTTGCTAATCTAGCTTGGCAATTATTAAGATGTAAAAAATTTAGAATTACTCTGTTTACTGATGGAGGTTATAGGTAGGAGCAGAACTACTTGATTTTCTTTCTTTGTGGAAGAAAAATTTCTAGTAATTGAGACAAAGGCTTTTGGGGCATATATTCAGTGGAGCTTTTGTTGTTGATGTTTAGTTGTTAAATCTTGCATGACTCTTTTGTAATCCCATGACTATAGCCCACCAGGCCCCTCTGTCCATGGGATTTCCCAGACAAGAGTACTGGAGTGGGTTGCCATTTCGTTCTCCAGAGGATCTTCCTGACCCAGGGACTGAAACTGCATCTTCTGCTTGGCAGGCAGACTCTTTACCACTAAGCCATCTAGGAAACCTCATGAAGCTTTTATACATATATATGAATATATACATATATAGATAGATAGATATAAATATATATCTAAAAATTGAGAGCAATGACAGTTATGTTTTAGTCAGTGGGAAATTTTGGGACTTCAAGCCCAGAAGACAGCATATCAGCTAACCTTGAGAGAACTGCTCCAAGGAGGTGAGGGGAGGAACAAGGTTATATAGAAGTTTTACAACAAAGGACAGGTGCTGAGCATCAAAAGATTATTGTTAATGAAAGGGAATAAGATATCCCAAGGTAAGGAATTCAAATTTTCCTATGTGTGGGAAGAGGTAAGTGTCCACTCACTGAGGTCATTACTTTCATAAGTATATCAGCTATCTAGGGGCAGTGTCCTGTGTTTTTCCACATCCTGAGCTTCCTTGGGGGTCACCACAGGGAGTGACTGCACCCTGATGTCTGTGAGCTTATAGGTATTCTTCCCCTTCCTGAGTGTCCATAGGGCTCAGGAACTCACATTGGAGGGCTGGAATTACAGATGCCTGTGACATCCTTGTTTACTGATATGACATGACATATTCCATTTCTCTCTCTCTCAGGAAAGTATGTCTATTTTGATGATTCTCAAATGTCCCAAAAAAGTAAATAAGAAATTCAGAAACCTGAACAACGAAAGGATTTATAGTGTTACATCATTGTATGTTCAGAGCTATGGTGTTCTGTTTCAGTTCAGTTAAGTTTAGTCACTCAGTTGTGTCCGACTCTTTGCTACCCCATGAACTGCAGCACGCTAGGCCTCCCTGTCCATCACCAACTCCAGGAGTCCACCCATACCCATGTCCATCGAGGCGGTGATGCAATCCAATCATCTCTTCCTCTGTTGTCCCCTTCTCCTCCTGCCTTCAATCTTTCCTAGCATCAGCGTCTTGTCAAATGAGTCATTTCTTCACCTCAGGTGGCCAAAGTATTGGAGTTTAATCTTCAGCATCTATCCTTCCAATGAACATTTAGGACTGAGCTCCTTTAGAAGGGACTGGTTGTATCTCCTTGCAGTCGAAGGGATTCTCAAGAGTCTTCTCAACACCTCAATTCAAAAGCATCAGTTCTGTGCTCAGCTTTCTTCACAGTCCAACTCTCACATCCATACATGACCACTGGAAAAACCATAGCCTTGACCAGACGAACCTTTGTTGGCAAAGTAATGTCTCTGCTTTTTAATATGCTGTCTAGGTTGGTCATAACTTTCCTTCCAAGGAGTAAGTGTCTTTTAATTTCATGGCTGCAGTCACCATCTGCAGTGATTTTGGAGCCCGGAAAAATAAAGTCAGCCACTGTTTCCACTGTTTCCCCATCTATTTTCCATGAAGTGATGGAACCAGATGCCATGATCTTAGTTTTCTGAATGTTGAGGTTTAAGTCAAATTTTTCACTCCCCTCTTTCACCTTCATCAAGAGGCTCTTTAGTTCGTCTTCACTTTCTGCCATAAGGGTGATGTCATCTGCATATCTGAGGTGATTGATATTTTTCTCCTGGCAATCTTGATTCTAGTTTGTTCTTCCTCCAGTCCAGCGTTTCTCATGATGTAGTCTGCATATAAGTTAAATAAGCAGGGTGACAATATAGAGCCTTGGCGTACTCCTTTCCAGATTTGGAACCAGTCTGTTGTTCCATGTCCAGTTCTAACTGTTGCTTCCTGACCTACATACAGATTTCTCAAGAGATAGGTCAGGTGGTCTGGTATTCCCATCTCTTTCAGAATTTTCCACAGTTTATAGTGATCCACACAGTCAAAGGCTTTGGCATAGTCAATAAAGCAGAACTAGATGTTTTTCTGGAACTTTTTTCCTTTTTCCATGATCCAGTGGATGTTGGCAATTTGATCTCTGCTTCCTTTGCCTTTTCTAAGAGCAGCTGGAACATCTGGAAGTTCACGGTTCACGTATTGCTGAAGCCTGGTTTGGAGAATTGTAAGCATTACTTTATTAGCATGTGAGATGAGTGCAATTGTGTTGAAGTTTAAGCATTCTTTGGCATTACCTTTCTTTGAGATTGGAATGAAAACTGACCTTTTCCAGTCCTGTGGCCACTACTGAGTTTTCCAAATTTGCTAGCATATTGAGTGCAACACTTTCACAGCATCATCTTTCAGGATTTGAAACAGCTCAACTGGAATTCCATCACCTCCACTAGCTTTGTTTGTAGTGATGCTTCCTAAGGCCCACTTGACATCTCATTCCAGGATGTCTGGCTCTAGGTGAGTATAACAACATCATCATTATCTGGGTCATGAAGATCTTTTCTGTACAGTTCTTCTGTGTATTTTTGCCACCTCTTCTTAATATCTTTTGTTTCTGTTAAGTCCCTACCATTTCTGTCCTTAACTGAGCCCATCTTTGCATGAAATGTTCCTTTTGTACCTCTAATTTTCTTCAAGAGATCTCTAGTCTTTCCCATTCTATTGTTTTCCTCTGTTTCTTTGCATTGATCGCTGAGGAAGGCTTTCTTATTTCTCCTTGATATTCTTTGGAACTGTGCATTCAAATGGGTATATCTTTCCTTTTCTCCTTTGCTTTTTGCTTCTCTTCTTTTCACAGCTATTTGTAAAGCCTCCTCAGACAGCCATTTTGCTTTTTTGCATTTCTTTTTCTTTGGGATGATCTTGTTTCCTGTCTCCTGTACAATGTCATGAACCTCCATCCATAGTTCATCAGGCACTCTGTCTATCAGAGCTAGTTCCTTAAATCTATTTCTCACTTCTACTGTATAAGGGATTTGATTTAGGTTATACCTGAGTGGTCTAGTAGTTTTCTCCACTTTCTTCAAAAAAAGAAAAAATGAAAAAGTAGAGTATTGATGGGTGTTTTCCCATCTAAATTGAGTAATGTCACACACACACACACACACACACACACACACACACACACACTCTGTGAGTCCTGGGTAAATCCAAAAGAAACATTTCTTATGTTTGCATCTTTATTACATCTATTTCTTTATCCATGTCAGTAGCCTCATTTGTATAAACTTATCTAGCTAAATTCAAATTGAATATAGTAGAAAGGACTCTTTCTCATATAGCACAGAAGATGTGAATTCGTATATTTACCATGGTAGACACTGAGGAAATAGAATGCTTTGATGCGACCAATTGGACAGCCAGCTTTTCAACTTGGAGGTTCTTTCTGACATGGCTTTTATTTATGTGGCCATTTCACAAACCTAAATCGAACTAGTTCCACATTATTCTTACCCTCTCAGTCTTCTCAGATGTATTTCATTCAGTGAAGCTGAAAGAGGAGTGGTGCTGGGAGGTAGATGTCTGTTTCATGCATAATTTGATAATGAAATAAATTCTAAAACTGGATGGCTTAGAAAGGCATTAGAAGAAAATAGAAGCAAATGTTACTGCAATTTCATGGTAAAGAAGAAGGATAAACAAAGCTTCAAATTTAGAAGGTGAAATGGAGAAAAAATGGTAGAACTGATGAATGGAAAAATAAAGTATTCCACAAACAAGTGTAGAAGGTAAATAAACTTGGAAAATATTTGCAACATATGTTACTAATGTGCCATTTATACCTTCCACAGAATTAAAGCTCTTTGAAATTGTATTTTTTTTAAGATGGGTATCTCTACTATTATGTTTTCTACAGGATTATTGTCTATGATTTTGATATACAGCGGAGGTCCTGCTGAAATCCTGAAACTGAAAAATCAAAAGTTACCTCCTAGAAAGTAGACAGGGAGATGTGGCAAGAATGAGTATTATCAGTGCTGTAGTTTAACACTGTTCTGGTTATGCTAGCTAGAGTACAATGTATATCGATATCAAATAACCACAAGGCACACTTTAAATATCTTATAAATGTATTTGTCAGTTTTACCTATTTATAAATCTGAAATTTTAAAAATCCTGTGTAATTTATTGTTGTTTAGTCGCCATGACTCCTTCTCAATCCCAAGGACTGAGTCTGCCAGGCTCCTCTCTCCATGGGATTTCCCAGCCAAGAATACTGGAGTGGGTTGCCATTTCCTTCTCCAGGGATCTTCCCCACCCAGGGATCTAGCCCACAGCTCCTGCATTACAGGAGGATTCTTTCCTGCTGGGCCACTAGGGAAGCCCGAGGTGAAATGGATGCATAGTATTAAAAAGCAATGCCTTTTATGATAAGGCTCTTTGTTCCTTTGACTAATAGTTTGTGAAATTGAGTTTCTTGATCTCAATTGTGTGCAATGACATAAGATATTCCATATGGGAGTGTTCAGTCGTGTCCCACTCTTTGCCATCCTGTGGATTGTAGACCGCCAGGCTCCTCTGTCCGTGGAATTTCCCAGCTAAGAATACTGGAGTGTATTGTCCTTTCCTCCTCCAGGGGATCTTCCTGACAGAATTCGTGTCTTCCACATTGGCAGGAGGATTCTTTGCCACTGAGCCACTCTAGTGAAATACTTTACAACTCTATAGAGGTGCTCGCAGAAGCAAAACAGGAAGGGAAAATGAAAACCTGGTGAGGAATATTACTCTCCCTTCCAAAGTCCCACTGAGACTGAGTTGCCACCAGACGACGTGTGGATCATCTCAGGGCACCGTAGCACACTGGCGTCTCAGAACTGGTCACGGCCAGTGCTTTTATGCACCCAGCGGTGGGACTTATCAAGTCAATCATAGCAAATGGTGAGTCCATGTTTTTGAGCCCATACATAACTTTCACTGCTGCCTCTATAGATATTTTGTTTATGTAGCCTTTGAACAAGCAGTTGAGTTGCTGGAGGAAATGAACTTAAATTCATGGAAGCACATATTGTCTACAGGTTTATGGAAAGTATTCTCTGCAGCTAGGGTCCATGCAGGCAGGTGTGTGTGTGTGTGTGTGTGTGTGTTCCTTTCAAATGAAACACATTTCTGAAATTGCTATTCAGAGCCCATTATGGCTCTCTATTATATTGTTCCTTATCCTAAACATCCAGCCAAACATCAATCATTGATCACGTCCTTATGTAAATCCAGGCCTGGGTGTGCATCTCTACGTAGAACAAATGGACAGTGAAGCATTCTGCTTGCTGTTCTGCCAGCTCTAAGGATCTTCCCATTGTCTTTCAAGAGCAGCCTTGAGAGAGCTGGAATACTTCAGGAGTCACCTGTACCTAGTGTCACCAGACCGTTTATTTTGTTTTGCAGTTCACTGTGAAGTCAGAGGAAGCCCCTTGCAGATTTAGGAGGATATCAAGCAGCCAGTAACAGTGTTGCCGGTGGATGCACAGGGCGTTGGCTTCTCATGGGATGCCTTTTCTTTCAGGCTTGTCCCCTTGGGGAAGGAGTGCCGGAGAGCAGGGAATGGATCTCCAACACTCATGGGACCGTCAATGCTGTCTGCCTCAAGCTTGGTTGAATCTCTTTTAGTCCCTTTCCCTCTCTTTATATTTCTCTACTCTCCTTTTAAGAAACGTGGCCTTTTTTTTTTTTTTTTTGTTAGTTTAAGTATTAAAAAAATCACACAGGTTATTTGGGAAGATAAGACTGATTTAGCAAACGGGGTTTTCACTCAACCACACACCTTTCTTTAAGACAAGAAAGAAAAGTTAATTATCTGCTTATACAGGACCAGAGAAAGTGAGAAATTATTCAGAAGGAAATTTTAAAAAGCAAAAGAAAAGAAAACAAAAAAACTACAGGAGCAAGGAAGAGAGGAACAGAGGAAGAGAAAATTTTCTTAAATTACACTAAGCAATATAACGAAACTTATTTGTTCACTTGTGTTTTTACCCTTGTAAATATAGCCATATTGCATTCCAAAGATGTTAGAACCAGAAATAATCAACATTTAGCTATTTTTTATTGTGTCACATGATAATTTCGTCAACTGAGTGACTTTATCCTGGTGGACATACCACTGCATATGGCCTCCCACACTGGGTCATGATACTGGTGTGCACTACCTGGCTTTTCCATTATGAATCAACTATCTGCAAAACTATGAGACACAGAGAGAGAACTTGCAGAGAGACTTCTAATTTTCAAGGCTTTTTAACCCTCTTGCCTAAACATTTTCTCTTCTTCTATCCTTGGTTACACCATAGTTTTCCAGGCCTTTTTGTTTAATGAAAGAAAAGATTCTGAACGGATTCATCCTGAACTGCTAGATGAGTTAATATTTATTTCTTTTCTGCACATGCCTAGGAAAGATAAGGCTTAGTCTAAAGTAAATAATGTTTACTGAGTGGTGGAATTCACACACCATACTAAGACTCAACTACACCCTCTGAAGCCATTATCTGTTAGAAAGATGTGTTGAAACATCAAGTTCCTGGCAGAAGAGAAAGCTCCATCTATTAAGCAGTGATTCCCAGCAAGAGTTTCTCCAAGCTGTTAAATAGGTTTGGCTCTTTGAAAGCCTTCTTATAGTCCATTAGGCAGCGTGAGCATTCCCAGAGGAATAATGTTCACTGATGATCAATCGCATTGTTGATACAATTAAGATCCCCACAGCTAGGGATTTAAATACCTATCGTTATGTTTTTGTCATTTCCTGAAATCCTTCTTTTTTTTGTATTTTTCTAAGCATAAGGTTCATGAAAAGGTGAATGTTAATCACAACATTTGAGAAAAATCCCTTAGCTCATTATGTGCCATGAATATGTGAAAAATAGGCTTAAACCACTGCCAAAAATGTTTTTTTTCTGACTTTTTAGTTAATTATGATAACTTCCAGAAAAGAAAAAAGGGTAACTTTGAACTTCATGCCCCTTGTAAGTAAACTTGAGCCAGAAAATCTTGCTCTTATACATTTTAACATTTTGCATTTTCATACTTATTAAATAATAACTTTGATTCAGTATTATTGTTTAGCATTTTACTATAGAAAAGAGTCTGGATAAATTCATACTTCATAAAAATCAGGGGATTTTTTTGTCTAAAGTACTTAAGTACTCAACTTGTAATTAATTAAAATAATTTGTCCAAATAAATAAAAGGAATGCACAGGGTGTCCATTTTTACATAATCTCTCTTTATTTTTAAATTTACTCACAACAGTACAACATCAATTTNATTGTGGGTTTTTCAACCTAACAAAGGCCATATTTATTTTAAAAATTGTTTTTATATTCTCTAGGGGAAGCTTTGCTTAATATATGGAATTAAACTAATGTCAGCACAATTCCAAAATCAGTTATAATTTTTGCTTTAAATAAATTCTGAAAGTATGTATATAATATACTTACAGGTTTGGGGTAATTGATTTAATTCTACTCTGGAAGTAAACTTCTAGTAAATATGTCTTGTTTGTCCTGAGGTGGAAATTAGATGAATGCATAATCTTTGCCAGCTTTTCAACAACTGTTTGGGCATTAGGTTAGACAAGTTATCAAATGCTTAACTGTTCCAGGCTTACTGGGCAACCTCAAGGGAAAAACAAATACAGGAACACAATGAAGGATAATCCATTACCCATTTTAGTCTATTGTTCTAGCTGTTCTGGGCTCACTCCTTGCCAACACCAACATAAAGGAACTTGAGGTCGCCAGTGAAGGGCTGACAGGGAACAAACTGCCATTCTTAGCACCAGTGTGTATTCCTGTTTGTTTACATAAAAGGGTTCTATTCTGTCTTTTTCGTGATGGTTTCAAAACTAAGGTTGAATATAGGCTAAAAATACTGGAACATGTGCAAAGAAGATACACCTTCAAAACAGTGATAAGCACAAAGCAAGTGTCCTACAGATGCATAAAAACTTCCTTTATTTGTTAGATATACCACTGATATCTATTCTCATATGATAGTCTTCATACAAATATTATCACTAGCTATTCACAATGCAGAGAAACAGTTCTTCCTTCTCAAGCCACACCTTTCTTTGCCTAGCATTGCCTCCCTCTTCAAAAATCTGACATTTGAGCTACTGACCTACTTTGCTGTTGCCATGTATGCAACATACCTCTCCTTCGCTCTTCAGGAAGTATTTGGCTTTGCTTAAAACCAGCTCAGAGAGAACTGTCACTGATCTCTTGGGTAAGATTAATTCTAGAGCCTGCTGGCCTCTTGGCCAAGTTTATTACTACTAATAAATCACACTTGGGCCACCCACCCCCTCTGTCTTCTCCCTTTTTCAATGGTGTCCGGCGATCCTCTTTAGCCCTTGCTGTCATGATGTTCAAGATTTAAAAGGTCTTGCTCCTGCCTGATCCACTTTGAGAACTCCCATTAATTTCAATGTACAGGTTCATACCTACACAGAATTCATCAAAAGATTTTAAAGTGTTAGCACAAGCTGTCAAGTTAATGGAATTTAAGCAGACTTCACATACAGGGAATTTAACAATATACAAATTAGGAAAAACAAATCTATTCCCTGAGGATATCTTTTTCATATATGTAAATTTTAAAGCAGTATTATATCATTTTGAGGCTTTTCTTTCATTAAAATTTCTAGTTATATGATATGGCATCCTGTATTACATGAGGATTTCTTGTTTATTTGTTTGAAGTACCGATAAATCTACAAACTTTAGACTGAAGGAGATGGCGACCTCTTTAGAGTGTCATAAAGTAGTGTCAACGTTAGCAGCCTATACAACTCTGACTTGTTCCCTTTTCTGTTCATCAAGTTTTTAAGCCATGCCTCCTTCCTAACTCCTAACACATTCTTAGAAAGGACATTTTGCCAGCCCGGACTTCCAAATGTCAAGATAGTATCAGATATACAATAATCACATATACTTTATTTTTTAAAATCTGCTATTTTGGGTTGCCAATTCATCTTTTCCTTAGTTTAGAAAGATCAACTGAAATCCAAATACTTTGGCCTGGACTTCATTAAGTAAAACTCTTGCTTGCCTATGCTAAAGCTACTGTGCCCATTTTTATAAGACCAACCAGATATTATTTAAGCTAAACTAGCAGCCTCTTGATGACCACAACCACAAAATTAACAAATGCTTGCTCCTTGGAAGAAAATCTATGACAAACGGAGACAGCATATTATAAAGCAGAGACATTGTTTTACTCACAAAGGTCTGTATAATCTATATTTTTTGCAGTATTCATGTAGGGATATGAGATGTGGACCATAAAGAAGGCTATGTGCCAAATAATTGATGTTTTCAAATGGTGGTGCTGGAGAAGACTCTTGAGAGTCCATTGGACAGCAAGGATATCCAACCAGTCCATCCTAAAGGAAATCAGCCCTGAATATCCATTGGAAGGACTAATGCTGAAACTGACTAATAATTTGGCCACCTGATGTGAAGAGCTGACTGCTGATGCTGGGAAAGATTGAGGGCAAGAGGAAAAAGGGGCAACAGAGGATGAGATGGTTGGATGACATCACTGACCCAATGGAGCTGTGTTTGAACAAACTCCAGAAGATAGTGAAGGACAGGGAAGCCTGGTGTGCTGAAGTTCATGGGGTCACAAAGAGTTGGACACTACAGACTGACTGAGCAACAGCAAAAGCACTTTCTTTTCCCTTCTTAAACCCTAGAAGATCCACCTTAGTGAATCTGACACACAATTCTTTATTTCCAGTGATTATGTGCAGATGACTTATGACCCACTGGTGCAGCTATTAGAGGTACTCGTGAATATTATAAGAAGTAGAGAGAACAGAGTGAAAGGAAGCAAACCTCTTTCCTTTCTTCTTGTCCTTCCCTCTCGGCCATCTTCCTTCCTTGGCTATTATGCTGGAAGCTTCTTAGTTGTTCTGGCTGTCTTCCAGCCATGGATGGAAGCACTGGAAATATAGGAATAATAAATGGAGGAAAGCAGGCTTTCACATCCTCTACCTGGTGGCTTAGCCAGTCCAAGGAGGCTTCTGCTGTTGCAGGTCTTGCTATGCAGTTTATTTGTTTGTGTTGTTTTATCGAAACCAAAACCATCATTGTTGATACAAGGGCATAAGCTTTACAGATCAACCAAGAGCTGAGAGAGTAAATGTCTCTGTAGAAAAGCCCTCTGTGGGAAACTTTTGAATGTTTATGAAGCATAATGTAGGAGAAGCAGAGTGCTGAGAAATTAACTTTTCTCACAACACGCGAAGGCTGTTCTCCCAGTAGTCGATGACACAGGAGAACTATTCAAGCGGCGGTGGTCCAACATACAGAATCACTCACCCTCTTCCTGTGTGATGTGCCAGAAATTTGACTCATGCCTTGGTTTTAAAATTCACCATATATTTTTGTAAACAATAATATCCATTGGTCTTCCTTGCTTGTCCATAAGCCAATTGATATTTTTAAATCAGAAGTAGATTTCTTTTGGAATATAATCAAGTGCTGTTGAATAAGGCAGCAGGAAAAAGTATATATGCATATATATTAAAATATTTAAATATATGTCTATATATATGAAAAAATATTATGTTTATGTGTTTATGTCTATATACACATGTCTATCTATCTACTTATAATTTTTTACATGCTTTCCCTCCTAAATTTTAATCAGTCATAAGACAGGGCAGTAGATAATGTCTACAATTAACTAGGCATTTATAAACATATAGGCTATATATATGATACATATTTCAGTATTAGTGCTGAAAAACTACTCCATCTTTTCTCAGAATGTGGTGAAGAGGGTTGAATATCTACATTACTTTGATAACCATCACAGGTATTTCTGGTGACTAGTTTTGAGAGCTGCTTGACCTGACAGTAAGAAACAGAGAAGCAACGGCAGCCTGCATCCAGAGAGTCTCAAGTGCTGCCACTAATATATTAATTGAATCATAAAAGTGCCCAATAAGAAGCGCCCTTCTTTCCAGTGTATCAGATGAATTCTATTGTAAATAACAACAAATTCATCAGCTTCAAATGGCCTTCCAACTAGCCTCAGGATTCTTCTTATTTTCTTTAGTATCTTGTTAGTTCCATATCATTTTCACTCCACATGGACTTAAATGTCTCAGTTTAGTGGCTTTCCAATTGAGAAAGTGCAATATTCAGAGCTATCAAATGCAGGTCAGTTCAGGGGTATGGCTGTTGGAAGGTTTCACTTTTATTCCTCTAATCACTGAAATATCAATGAGAGTGACTCCGAGCCCAAGTGCCAGGAATCCTTCATCACTCTCCAAGACTGAGTCTATTCGGGGCAAAGTGAACTGAAACCCTGTCAGAGAAGAAAATAAGGGCCATTCTCAGCCAGAGAGCTCATTATCATGATACTTGTCTCTGGTGCATCTAACTTGTCTTTGTGGATGGGCCTGATTCATAAATTCTTTATACTCTCGTTCACTTTAGTTGTTTGAGATCATTTTTAGAAAGGGGGCTTCAGTGTAGGCCCTTGAGGATTATTTAAATAAATGGAAAGCTTTGGTTAAAATATTTTCTGCAAATACAGTAGATCCCTTTTATCTGCAAGGGATAGGTTCCAAGACCCCCATGGATGCCTGAAATCATAGCACTGAACTGGGTATATACCATTTCTTTTTCCTTTTTTTTTTCAAACCCAAGGATTGAACCTGGGTTGCCTGCATTGCAGGCAGATTCTTTACTGTTTGCACAACCAGGAAAGCCTCATACAAACATACTTATGAAAAAGTTTAATTTATTTAAATTAGGCAAAGTAAGCAATCAACAACAATAACTAATAATACAATAGAACAAATATAACACAGCTTTGCAATAAAGTTTATTTGAATGTGCTCTCTTTCTCAAAAATACCCTTTGTGTAGATGTAATGTCTTCACTAATCACTTATCCTCAGGTGGCACAGAGGTAAAGAATCCACCTGCCAATGCCGGAGACACAAGAGACACGGGTTCGATCCCTGGGTCAGGAGGATCCCCTGGAGTAGGAATCGGCCACCCACTCCAGTATGCTTGCTGGAGAATTCTAGGGACAGAGAAGCCTGGAGGGTTACAGTCCAAGAGGTTGCAGAGAGGCAGGCACCACTGAGCACACAGCAACAAGCGCTGCTATGGCAGAGTGGTCGTGATTTTGCAGTTTGAGTTGTGACATCAAAACTGGCATGAATTTCTTTTTCCTTGTTCACAATTTATTAGAAGATTAATTCTTACAATAGATCTTAGCAATGTCAGGATGCAATATTTGTCCTTATTAAGTGGAAAACTTTCATCTTTTCACTTAAAGGAAGTACTTTACAGCTTCTCTTTGGCTTATCTGAATTGCCAGTATCAGTATTCTAGCAGTTTAGGGTCATTATTAAATAAAATAAAGGTTTCTTGAACACAAGCACTGAGATAACACAAGAGTCCACCTGAAAATCAAAACAGCTACTCAGTGGCTAAGGGGAAGGATGCCTGGACAAAGGGATGATCCTTGTCCTGGATGGAGCAGAGCATCTCAGCACGAGATTTCATCAAACTACTCAGAATGGTGTGCAATTTAAAATGCAGGAATTGCTTATTTCTGAAATTTTCCATTGAATATCTTCAGACTGTAGTGTATAGGTGCATAACTGAAACCAGGATAAAGGAAATTTTCGATAAGTGGGGACTTCTGTAAGGGGGGAACAGCTAAGCAATTTAAGTGCAGGTAAACCAAGGAAGGCAGGTTTGTATGTGAAAGATATTTAGTCATTGGAATTAAATTGCTGGCAAATTAAGTATTTATATTTTTCCAAGCTTCCATTCTCTAATTTACAAAGCAGGGGAAAAGATATTTATTGTTTTAAAGACAAAAAGTCTGTCTACAGAAAAGTCCTTGGAAGGTGGTAAGTAAGAACACCATAAAAGTCAGCTAATATCACTGTAATTATTAACACTTACTCTGTTTTAAAATGATTTAGTAGGAGTTCTTGAGGAAGTATGACTATCATATTGTATGTTATCACTAAATTAATTTAGAAACCTAAATCTCAGTTCAGTTCAGTCGCTCAGTCATGTCCGACTCTTTGCCACCCCATGAATCACAGCAGGCCAGGCCTCCCCGTCCATCACCAACTCCCAGAGTCCACACAAACCCATGTACATTGAGTTGGTGATGCCATCCCACCATCTCATCCTCTGTCATCCCCTTTTCCTCCTGCCCCCAATCCCTCCCAGAATCAGAGTCTTTTCCAATGAGTCAACTCTTCGCATGAGGTGGCCAAAGTTTCAGAGTTTCAGCTTTAGCATCAGTCCTTCCAATGAACACCCAGGACTGATATCCTTTAGAATGGACTAGTTGGATCTTCTTGAAGTCCAAGGGACTCTCAAGAGTCTTCTCCAACACCACAGTTCAAAAGCATCAATTCTGTGCTCAGCTTTCTTCACAGTCCAACTCTCACATCCGTACATGACCACTGGAAAAACCATAGCCTTGACCAGACAGACCTTTGTTGGCAAAGTAATGTCTCTGCTTTTGAATATGCTCTCTAGGTTGGTCATAACTTTCCTTCCAAGGAGTAAGCATCTTTTAATTTCATGGTTTTAATCATCATCTGCAGAAAAATAAACTCAGCCACTGTTTCCTCTGTTTACTCATCCATATGGCATGAAGTGATAGTACCAGATGCCGTGATCTTAGTTTTCTGAATGCTGAGCTTTAAGTCAAATTTTTCACTCTCCTCTTTCTCTTTCATCAAGAAGCTTTTCAGTTCCTCTTCACTTTCTGCCATAAGGGTGGTGTCATCTGCATATCTGAGGTTATTGATATTTCCCCCAGCAATCTTGATTCCAGCTTGAATCTAAAGAGACAAAATTAATTAGCATAAGATAGAAATAACAAAAGAATAACATATGAGCTAGGTAATTTTATCTGTTCTTGAAGAGTTCATCAAAAGTTCAACCATTATTCTGTAACACCATTAATGATTTGAAATCTCTGATAATCATTTTTTGGGGTTAAAATAATTAATTTATTCTTCTATTTTACTCAAAATTGCAAATTCACTTAGCAACGTGTATTAATTTTTGAACTGTGGTGCACAGAAATATATGGAGAAAGATTTCATAACCTCACAGTTTATAAACTAATAAAAAAGCTAAGTAATTTTTTTTTATTTTTTTAAAAGCAAGTAAATAAATAATTAATAGGTGAAACAAAAGTTAGATACAAACATGATAGAAGGCTTAGTGGGATTTCTCCCACAATCCAGGGAATCACAAAAGAAAAAGCAAATATTAGTGATTAATTAATTATGAAATGTATTCTTGCTGCTGCTGCTGCTGCTGCTGCTGCTAAGTCACTTCAGTCATGTCTGACTCTGTGTGACCCCATAGGTGGCAGCCCACTAGGCTCTGCCATCCCTGGGATTCTCCCGGCAAGAACACATGAGTGGGTTGCCATTTCCTTCTCCAATGCATGAAAGTGAAAAGTGAAAGGGAAGTCACTCAGTTGTGTCCGACTCTTAGCAACCAAGTAGATTGCAGCCTACCAGGCTCCTCCACCCATGGGATTTTCCAGGAAAGAGTACTGGATTGGGGTGCCATTGCCTTCTCCCGAAATGTATAGGAAAAGGAGTATGTCAAGGCTGTATACTGTCACCCTGCATATTTAACTTATATGCAGAGTACATCATGAGAAACGCTGGGCTGGTAGAAGCACAAGCTGGAATCAAGATTGCCGAGAGAAATATCAATAACCTCAGATATGCAGATGACACCACCCTTATGGCAGAAAATGAAGAGGAACTAAAAAGCCTCTTGATGAAAGTGAAAGAGGAGAGTGAAAAAGTTGGCTTCAAGCTCAACACTCAGAAAACAAAGATCATGGCATCTGGTCCCATCACTTCATGCAAAATAGATGGGAAAACAAGGAAACAGTGTTAGAATTTATTTTGGGGGCTCCAAAATCACTGCAGAAGGTGACTGCAGCCATGAAATTAAAATACGCTTACTCCTTGGAAGGAAATTTATGACCAACCTAGATAGCGTATTGAAAAGCAGAGACTTTACTTTGCTATCAAAGGTCCAACTAGTCAGTTCAGTTCAGTTCAGTTCATCGCTCAATCATGTCCAACTCTTTGCGACCCCGTGAATCGCAGCACACCAGGCCTCCCTATCCATCACCAACTCCCGGAGTTCACTCAGACTCACATCCATCGAGTCAGTGATGCCATCCAGCCATCTCATCCTCTGTCGTCCCCTTCTCCTCCTGCCCCCAATCCCTCCCAGCATCAGACTCTTTTTCAATGAGTCAACTCTTCACATGAGGTGGCTTTAGCATCATTCCTTCGAAAGAACACCCAGGGCTGATCTCCTTCAGAATGGACTGGCTGGATCTCCTTGCAGTCCAAGGGACTCTCAAGAGTCTTCTCAAACACCACAGTTCAAAAGCATCAATTCTTTGGCCCTCAGCTTTCTTCACAGTCCAACTCTCACATCCATACATGACCACTGGAAAAACCATAGCCTTGACTAGTTGGACTATGAAGAACACTGAGCACCGAAGAATTGATGCATTATATTGTACTTAATTGTGTACAGTGGATTTGAGGCAGGGCCATCAAGTATGATCTTACAGAAAGTAGCATTTTACATAAACTATGATTCAAATACATAGTTCAGAACTTTTCAAAACAGTGGTTCTGATCTGAGATATTCTTTATATAAATTATTGAAATACATANGCAGAGGGACAGCATAAACAATAAAATATTTAATTTTTTCTTATGTACATTAAGGATAATATATATGGAATGTATATGGTATATATATGGGATTAGGGAAAAATCACTTGGAATGAAAATAAGGATGTGGAGAACTTATAATAAGATGTTCTCTGGTGAACTTACAGGAGTACGTAGGTTTGAAAATCTGCAGATATAACTCTTATAACGGAAGGTTGTGAGGTTTTCCATAAAGCATTACAAAAATTCATTGAACTCCAAAGGCTAGAGGAAAACTTCAATCTATAAAGGTTTTTAAGAAATTCTGTATACTAATATGTTGTCAGGCCAGCTTGGGTGAGTATATTAAGTCTATTTACATTTTTAGAAGAAATGGAAGTAGAATTTTACATTCTTTGTTGCCTGAAAGGCTAACACCCCAAGTTCATCACCTCAGACTGCAGACAAGAAGTTCTTGTTCAATCCTATCAGAGTTCTAATACCTTTGATGTAGGGGTGTCACTGAGGTGGAGACATTCATTGAATAAAATTCCCCAAGGGGATTCAATTAGTCTTCTCAGAAAGCCCAAATGAAAGTCAAAGAAGAATCCTCTAATTGTAAATTTAAATCCTACTGACAGGCTCCTCAGACATGAGAGGTCTCGGTTCTTGCATTTTAAGATCATCACACTCACACTCGGTCTTCGAGTTCCCATCTTAAAGCATTCAATTGTCCCCTGGAGTTAGCTGTATTTGAATGGACATTTTTATAAGGTGATTACCTAAGGATCTTCTCTCCAAGCATCACCTCAGAGACACACACACACACAGTACGGATCCCAGACAGCTTGACTTTTCTTAATTCTAACATCTACATTTCAATGGGGAAAAATTTTTTTTTGCAGAACTCCTCTTTCAAGCGTGGAGAAATATTGCAGTGAAAACTTATCTTTGATCTTTCTCTTTATAAGTGCTAAAATCTTTTATTTTTTAATGGTGGTGGTAAAACCTGAGCGGGAACACAAATTAATTTTATCATGGAGGAAATTACCTTGATCTTAGAGCAGTGTTCAATATACTGTCAGGCTAGTGACCCTAGAAATATGGGACAGAAACACTGGACAGGCTGAATTAAAATGCTTGCATGGGATGGTTTATTAAATCTATCTGAACCACATGCTGTGAGAATCTCAAGAAAGTGCCTGGGGCAAGCTAGCACATGTTAAATACTGTACAGGCAGAGGAGCAGGATGGTAGGAATCCTGGGATGTACACTGTTCTCATATATATGAGAAGGTATCCTTTCTTGCAGACTACAAGAGGATGCTTGGGGCCAAAAAAATACAAGAGTTCTACCCGAGGGTTTCAAGCCCAAGTTGACCTGGTCACACCTATAGCTCACCAGTTAACTGGCTGAGCAGCTCTGGACTTTATGTGCTTGCTGGGGAGAGGACGTCTAAAAGCAGAAGCGGTATCAGCAATGGGAAGCTTAATTAAGACTTCCTGATTATATGTCACATGTGCTTCTTGTGTATTTGCTATATCATAAGTGTTCAATACTTTAGTCAGTTCATGTATGTTTAATCCCTGGTCACCATTTAGCGTCTCTTACATTTAGAGCCTTATATATATTAAGAGTTTTTTGTATTCTATGTATATTAGGTATCATTTTTTTCCTTCCATCCCTTTGTATGTTTGCATATATGCCCTACTCAGCAACTGCTTTATCTGTTCAAATTCGTCTTATTAGTTTCATCAGATCCATCTGTTTTTTTTTTTTTTTTTTTTTTCCCNTTGAATGTTGTCAGGCAATACAACATATGCACAGTATAGATTAAAAATCATATTTGTGTTCTAAATGTTGAAAACTAACACAATTTTTCTTAAAAAAATCTAAGAGAACCCTTAAAATAAAGGGAACCATATAATACTGTAATCCTTTTTTTTTTTTTAAGTTGGCCACACCACATGGTTTTGGAATCTTAGCTCCCTAACCCAGACCATTGTCAGTAACAATGTGTATTCCTAACCATTGGCTTCCCTGATAGCTCAGATAATAAACAATTTGCCTACAGTGCAAGAGACCCAAGCTTGATCCCTGAGTGGGGAAGATCCCCTGGAGAAAGGAATGACTATTCACTCCAGTGTTGTTGCCCGGAGAATTCCATGGACAGAGAAGCCTGGCAGGCTATGATCCACAAGGTCATAAAGGGTCAGATACGACCAAGTGACTTACAAACCACTGGACAGCCAGGGAGTTCCCCATACTGTAGCTGTTATAGCTCAGTTCTTTCTTAATTGCTTTCTGTTAGACAATAGACCATCATCTGGTGAAAATAAAATAAAAAACATTGCCAGAAAGTATACAAATTTTCATTATTTTGGTAAGTTTATATGACTCATCTGAACAATTCCTACAGTTATATATACATGCATACAAATATAAATATGGAAGTAGATTATTCAGGGTTGCTTTCAGATGTCAGTTTAATCATGCCTTTTATACAGGCTTTACAAAGTAATACAATAAGGCTTACATTGTGCAGATTACAAACATATCAGCTAAAGGTGAATGGGGGAAATGTCAGAATACCCTGAAAATGATTATTTGTAAACCTCTACAAACATTCTCATAGCAACACCATACACAGTTTTAGAAGGGCTATATTTTAAAAAATAGAATAAAAAGAAAGAGCATGTGCTTGGACCTACAGTGATAAAGTCAGAAAGGGGTACTGGTGTTGAAAACACCAAGGTCTAGGATTTAAATTAAGAAGATGCAAAAAAAAAAAAAAAATGTCCATGATCTCAAACAACAGAAAAAATTCCAATTATATTATATAATATGTAGTGGACATGTAACCATGTCATCTTCATTTTTGAATATCTACATAATCAAGTTAACCAAAAATCTTCCCATTTTGTATTTCAATAATGAAACTGAGGGATGGCTTTGAATGCAATAGCAATTCAGTTCAGTCACTCAGTCATGTCTGACTCTTTGTGACCCCTTGGACTGCAGCGCATCAGGCTTCCCTGTCTATCACCAACTCCTGGAGCTTGCTCAAACTCATGTGCATCAAATCAGTGATGCCATCCAGCAAAATCAACTTAAAATCTAACAACAAAGCTGTTTTAAGGGTAATATATGACCATTATATAACTTGACAATAATAATTAAAAAAAAAACTTCTCAAAAAATGTCGCCATCCATTAATAACTGTCAGTGTTTCACAAAATTTCCCAAACCTTTTTCTGAACATATTTACATTTGTGAAATGAGTATCAAATGTATATATACATACATATGCATGTGTACATATGTACTCACTTTTCAGCATGTAAAACAACTAATAATTAAGTTCATTTCATGCAAATACAAGGCCTGTACACCACCACAAAAAAAAGCAACGGGAAAATCGATTAATCGTTTAATTGTTTAATTAACACTTTAATACTGTAAAAAATATTGCAAAACTCCATTTAATAATTTATTTAGGCAAAACAGTGCTGCCTTTGTAAATTTATCACTGTCAATATGGTTTGATTAATATTTTTTTCTAGATAACTTTATATTATATGCTGGGCAAACAAAAGTTATATTAAAATTTTACTAAAAGTGGGAAAATAAGTACCAATATATTTCAAAATATATTGGCAAATAAATGGGGAAACAGTGGAAACAGTGACAGACTTTACTTTTGGGGGCTCCAAAATCACTGCAGACGGTGATTGCAGCCATGAAATCAAAAGACGCTTGCTCCTTGGAAAAAAAGTTATGACCAACCTACACAGTATATTTAAAAGTAGAGATATTACTTTGCCAACAAATTCTGTCTAGTCAAAGCTATGGTTTTTCCAGTAGTCATGTATGGATGTGAGATTTGGACTATAAAGAAAGCTGAGCACTGAAGAATTGATGCTTTTGAACTGTGGTGTTGGAGAAGACTGTTGAGAGTCCCTTGGACTGCAAAGAGATCCAACCAGTCCATCCTAAAGGACATCAGTCCTGAATATTCACTGGAAGGAATGATGCTGAAGCTGAANGGATGAGATTGTTGGATGGCATTACTGACTCAATGGACATGAATCTGAGTAAAGTCCAGGAGTTGGTGATGGACAAGAAGGCATGGTGTGCTGTAGTCCATGGAGTGACGAGGAGTCAGACACGACTGAGTGACTGAACTGAACTGATATTTCAAAAAAATTATACTAGATGCTTCCAGAAAATTCCAGTAAATATGACTGGTACTGATAAGACATGTTCTATATGTTAGATATATTTTTAAAAAGTATTAAAATATATCCTGCAACCTCAAGCAGTTACATCACTCTCACCAAAATTCAAATAAAAACTTTATTATTTTAATTTTAACCACAAATCAAGTAATAGTAGCTCTGGGTCCCTCTATATTAGTAATTAGATCTTTCTTTGATTCCACTTTTTTCTTGTTCCAAACCGTTAGCCTCATGCTATACATCCACTTTTGTCCTTGAAGTATGTAAAAAGTGCCTAGAATTCCCAGTATCTTCCAAAAACATGCCAATACATACTTCATTATGGGAGGTATAAATATCAACAAACATTTAGCTGCTCAAAAATAAATACATATATTTTCAAACTGACAATACATGCAATTTGGGTGTAAAACAGAAAGGATGTGTTAAGTGTATCATCCCGTTTCCATTCAGGAGTCTAGAATAATTAATATATCCAGGTCAAGGATTACTCTCTCTGGCTTTTGGCCATGAAGCAGTTCTGAACATCATAAAATTACATACTTTCTAGCACAACTTCCAGTGTCTGCTTTAAGAAGGTTCAGAGATGAAAAAATTAAAACTGGGGTCTCAGAGGCAGACAGGGCAGAGGGAGCTGTGACCAGTGATTCTCTACCATGCAGCTCTGCCTGCTTGTCAGTCACTGATTATGAGTATCAAGAATGGCCCTCGGGGTATTCAGAAAGACTCACAATCTGAATGTATAGTTAGCCTTTCATGTCTGCAGGATTGTGTTTAAAATTGCACAGGACTTCCTCAAAGGTTTCCAAAGAAGAAGGAATTTTTCTTATAAATATGGAAGGTATAAATCACCTGTGATGCTTTCTAAGGAACACCTCCAACAAACGCTACTGTAATTCCAAAGTGGCATTTCCAGTAATAAAGTACTTGACAAATGAAGCAGATTGAAATATTCAGTCTCCTTAGAGTCTCAGGAAGTTAAAAGGGAGATGTACTCATTTGGTTTGCTCACAGAAAAACAACAAGTATTTATCTCCAGGTATGACACATTCATTGGTCCAACTGTCTTTCATGTCAGTCCACACCCCCATCTAGGTGTTGAAAAGTCATTAGTGAAAAGAAATAGAAGCCTTACACCAATTAATGATCCTGAAGAATGGGCAACTCCTCTTTACCTCTATCTTTCTGTGATGCTGAAGGAATGATCTTTCCATGAAAACAAATATTCAAACTAGGAATTTGTGGACCAAGAGTAAAAAGAAAGACCTGGTTAGAAGCATAAACTGCAGTTAGAGTGGTTCAGTTCCCAAATTACTGATATATGGCTACATACAAATCATGAAACTTTGAGAAAATTAGAATTATGCAAATACCCAGAATCTATACCCAGATTCTGTAAATGAGATAATTAAATGTCTATTGTTGAGTCTCTTTCTTCCTGTTTCTGTCTTTAAAAGAGCTTCAGTACATACTAGGTCGCTCAATCAGCATTAGCTGTTACGGCTAAAGTTGCTAATGTTGAATTTTTTAGTGTTAATGTTGTTTATACTGTTTATATTCATTAGTGTTGTTTATGTTGAATTACATGGTTTTGCATGTTTGGAAAGCTGTGCTTTAGGGAATGGATTAGTTTCATTCTCCTGTCCAGTTTTTACAATCTAAATAAACTCTGAAACAGGAACATAACATAAACCTTCAGGAAATATGAGTAGACAGAACCAACATATCAACATGCTGATGACTGGAGCCAACCTTAAATTGATGCGTCATGTGATTATTTTAATATTTTTAATTGAAGTATAGTTGATATACAGCATTATACAAGTTGCAAGTGAATAGCATATTAATTAACAATTTAAAGATTATACTCCAATTGTAGTTATCATAAAATGTTGGATATATTCCATGTGTTGTATAATACAGCATATAGCTTACTTTATACCTAAGAGTTTATTCCTCCTAAACTCCTGCCAGCCTCCTCTTACCTTCTCCTTAATTCTTGTTGTTGTTCAGTTGCTAAGCTGTGTCTGACCCTTTGCAGTCCCATGGACTACAGAATGTCATGCTCCTTTGCCCTCCACTCTCTCCCAGAGTTTGCTCAAACTCATGTCCCTTAAGTCAGTGATGCCATCTAATCATTTCATCCTCTGTTGTCCCCTTCTCTTCCTGCCTTCAATCTTTCCCAGCATCAGAGTCTTTTCCAATGAGTGGCCAAAGTAGTGGAGCTTCAGATTCAGTATCAGTTTTTCCAATAAATATGCAGGGTTGACATCCTTTAGAATTGACCGGTTTGATCTCCTTGCATTCAAAGGAACTCTCAAGAGTCTTCTCCAACACGACAGTTCAAAAGCATCAATCCTTCAGTACTCAGCCTTCTTTATGGTCCCACTCTCACATCCATACATGACTACTAGAAAAACCTTTGCTTTGAATAGACAGACCTTTGTCGGAAAAGTAATATCTTATTTTTAATATGCTGTCTAAATTTACGAAAACTTTTCCTCCAAGGAGCAAACGTCTTTCACTTTCATGGCTGCTGTCACCATCCACAGGGATTTGGGAGCCCAAGAAAATAAAGCCATTCAGTGTTTCCATTTTTTCCCCTTTTATTTGCCATGCAGTGATGGGACTGGATGCCATGATCATAGTTTTATGAATGTTAAGCTTCAAGCCAGCTTTTTCACTCTCCTCTTTCACCCGCCTCAAGAGGCTTCTCAATTCCTCTTCATTTTCTGCCACTCAAGTGGTATCATCTGCAAAACTGAGATTGTTATTTCTCCCAGCAGTATTGATTCCAGCTTGTGATTCATCCATCCTGATATTTTGCATGATGTGCTTTGCATATAAGCTAAATAATGAGATTGACAATATATCGCCTTGTTATAATCCTTTCCCAAGTTTCAAACAGTTGTTCCATGTCTGGTTCTAATTGTTGCTTCTTTATACATTCATACATTGATGGACACTTCATGCTTCCATATCTTGGTGATTGTAAACAAGGATGCTATGAACATTGGGCTACATCTATCTTTTTGAAGTTTTTTTTTTTTTTTCCCCAGATATATGCTCAGGAGTGGAATAGACATTTTCCAAAAAGGAAAAGCAGATGACCAACAGGCATATGAAAAGTTGCTCTACATCATTAGTCATTGTGGATATGCAAATCAGAATCGCCAAAAGATGTCACCTCACAGCTGTCAGAATGCCTATCATCAAAAGCAACACAATAGCAGAAGTTGGGGAGGATGTGGAGTAAAGGGAACTCGTGCATTGTAGATGGGAATGCAAATAGGTATAGCCACTAAGGAAAAGAGTATGAGGGTTTCTCATTATTCTAAAAACAAAACTGCCTTATAACCCAGCATTTCCACTCCTGATCATTTCAATCTTTATAAATATAGGTATACAAAAGTCTAGGATAGTCTGGTATTGAGTCAGCAACTGTGCCTATGTATACTCTATTAGTTTTTGAGAAAATGGCAATCCTTTATTTTGGTCTTTTTTATAAATATTAGTATTGGATTATTACAAGTCAAGGTAATTGAAGACTCACAGTTACTATCAAGGCTCAAAGAGCAAAGGCGTAGACTACTAATCAACATTGCTGTACAGAACAGTTATACTCTGTCCTATTGTCAGCATGAAAAAAAACACCAGACTGTGAGTAATATTTTCATATTTATTATTTTTATTGAGTGCTTTCCTAAGATTTGGCTTTATATTAGTAGTTAATAATGTTGGGGGAAATGTGGATGGTAGGTAGAGTTTCCCATCGATCAGCTTATAAACTTGTTGGAAGACGGTGTGTTTAAGAGACTGACATCATACCTATTTCAGGAAAAGAAAATTGAAATGTTATGATACTGGCCAAAGAACACATCTCTGCTGTGTTTTTTAAAATTTTACTGGGATAAATTAAATTGTTTAAGAATATATTATCAAAGGTTGTGTGTGTGTGTGTGTGTGTGTGTGTGTGTGTGCTGTGCTCAGTCATGTCTTACCTTTTTGCAACCCCATGTACTGTAGCCCACCAGGCTTCTCTGTCTACGGGATTCTCCAGGAAAGAATACTTGAGTGGGTTGTCATCTTCTCTTCCAGGGGATCTTCCTGACCTAGGGATCTGACCCATGTCTCTTGCATCTCCTGCATTTGCACGGGGATTCTTTACCACTATGCCACCTGGGAAGCCATCAAAGGTTTTGGATTTATACAATGGCTAGAATGATTTAATACAGAATCTCTTTTAAAGCAGGAAGAGATGCTAAATAAAATATTTTAAAAATTTGTGTGTGTGAATATATATATATGTATATATGCATGCTGGTGAATTAAAGGGTAAAGTGGAAGTAGTGATGGATTTCCTTTTCTTGGGCTCCAAAATCACTGCAGACTGTGATTGCAGCCATGAAATTAGAAGACAATTTCTTCTTGGCAGGAAAGTGATGACAAGCCTAGGCAGTGAGTTGAGGAGCAGAGACATTATTCTGCCCACAAAGGTCCGCATAGTCCAGGCATGGTCTGCCCAGTTGTCACCTACAGTTGTGAGAGATGAATGGTAAAGAAGGCAGAACACCAAAGAATTGATGTCTTAAAACTGTGGTGCTTGAGAAGACTCATGAAAGTCCCTTGGATAGCTAGGAGATCAAACAAGTCCATCTTAAGAGAGATCAACCCTGAATATTCACTGGAAGAACAGATGTTGAAGCTGAAGCTCCAGTATTTCAATCATCTGATGCGAACAGATAACCCATTGAAAAAGTCCCTGATGCTGAGAAAGATTGAGGGCAGAAGGATAAGAGCATGTCAGAGGATGAGATGGCTGGACGGCATCACTGATGCAATGAACATAACTTGGGCAATCTCCAGGAGATGATGAGGGACAGAGAGAATGGCGTGCTGAAATCCATGGGGTTTCAAAGAGTAGCACATGACTGGGCAACTGAACATGAACAACAAAATATGCGTGCATGTGTCTCCTGCGTTGGCAGTCAGGTTCTTGACAACCAGCATCACCTAGGAAAAACCAAGTTTGAACGTAAAAGATATGTCTTCAAGTACAAGAAACAAAAAAGAAGTCTCATGGCCAGAGCAGGTAATGGTCAATATGAGCAAGTGGGAATCTCGGGTTTTTATTGATCTCAAAACTAGGCTCACTAAGCTACGGATATTGTTGTTGCTGTTGTGTACACATTCACCTTTAAGGACCCTTTTTCAGCTTTACAACTTAATTTTATTTTGAGATTAGATAAAACATTTTCATGATTCAAAAGTCAAAATTATTTTTAAAAAGAATGCTCAAACTGCCACACAATTGCACTCATCTCACATGCTAGTCTATTAATGCTCAAAATTCTCCAAGCCAGGCTTCAGCAATATGTGAACCGTGAAATTCCAGATGTTCAAGCTGGTTTTAGAAAAGGCAGAGGAACAAGAGATCAAATTGCCAAAACCTGCTGGATCATTGATTAAAGCAAGAGAGTTCCAGAAAAACATCTATTTCTGCTTTATTGACTATGCCAAAGCCTTTGACTGTGTGGATCACAATAAACTGTGGAAAATTCTGAAAGAGATGGGCATACCAGACCACCTGACCTGCCTCTTGAGAAATCTGCATGCAGGTCAGGAAGCAACAGTTAGAACTTGACATGGAACAACAGACTGGCTCCAAATAGGAAAAGGAGAACATCAAGGCTGTATATTGTCACCCTGCTTATTTAAGTTCTATGCAGAGTACATCATGAGAAACGCTGGGCTGGAAGAAGCACAAGCTGGAATCAAGATTGCTGGGAGAGATATCAATCACCTCAGATAGGCAGATGACACCACCCTTATGGCAGAAAATGAAGAGGAACTAAAGAGCCTCTCGATGAAAGTGAAAGAGGAGAGTGAAAAAGTTGGCTTAAAGCTCAACATTCAGAAAACGAAGATCACGGCATCTGGTCCTATCCCTTTGTGGAAACAGTGGAAACAGTGTCCGACTTTATTGTTTGGGGCTCCAAAATCACTGCAGATGGTGAATGCAGCCATGAAATTAAAGACCCTTACTCCTTGGAAGGAAAGTTATGACCAGCTTAGACAGCTTATTCAAAAGCAGAGACATTACTTTGCCAACAAAGGTCTGTCTAGTCAAGGCTATGGTTTTTCCAGTGGTCATGAATGGATGTGAGTGTTAGACTATAAAGAAAGCTGAGCACTGAAGAATTGATGCTTTTGAACTGTGGTGTTGTAGAAGACTCTTGAGAGTCCCTTGGACTTCAAGGAGATCCATCCAGGCCATCCTAAAGGAGATCAGTCTTGGGTGTTCATTGGAAGGACTGATGTTGAAGCTGAAACTCCAACAGTTTGGCCACCTGGTGAGAAGAGTTGACTCATTGGGAAAGACCTTGATGCTGGGAAAGATTGAGGGCAGGAGGAGAAGGGGACGACAGAGGATGAGATAGCTGAATGGCATCACTGACTCAAAGGACATGAGTGTGGGTGAACTCCGGAAGTTGGTGATGGGTGGCCTGGCATGCTGCAGTTCATGGGGTCACAAAGAGTCAGATATGACTGAGTGACTGAACTGAGCTGAGTTCTCACTCTATCCCCTATGACACCCGACTGCTACAGGTAACTGTTTTCAACCATTTCACTAGTCATTGACTCACACTTCCGACGTGTATGAATGCATATACATAGAGAGTTGCCCTTTGAAAAACATGGTTATAACCTGCAGGAATCCATTTATCCTCAGATTTTTTTCAATAGTAGATACTACAGTACTACATGATCTGTGGTTGGTTGAATTCAAGGTTCTAGGGACAAGAGTAACCAGGGGTATAGAACCACATACACTGTCAAGTTATAGACAGATCTTCAATTGTGAGTAAGTTGGTACCCCAAACTCCCATGTTGTTGAAAGGTCATCTGTATATATGCATATATATATATGCATATGTATATATTATTTGTGTGTATTCACATACATGTACATTTGATATGCATGGCCTTTATGTTCAGACACATGTGTTTGTGTGTGTATGTGATATGAAACATATTAAGCAAGAATCTGTTCTATTTTCTGAAATGCTTTCTCATTAGTCGTTGTTGAATTTTGTCAAAGTCATGTTTAGTGTCTGTGAAGATAATTATATTTTTTCAGTGTATCACCTGATGTGAATTATATCATAAATTTCCCAATTCAGAAATGTCTTTGAATCAATACTGAAAATACCCCACTTTGTCCTTATATATTAATTTTATTATTAGATTATTATTATTATGTTGCATAGATATTCATAAGTAAAACTTGTGTTTAGTTTTCATTTTAATGTTCTACTTTAATCAGTTTTTGATTTCAAAGCTACCCTTATTTTAAAATTGCTGATTTTCTGTCTTTTCCTATAATCTGGATTTACCTCAAATTATTTATTCTCTGAAAGTTTGGTAAAATTTTTATGTGAATACACCTATACTCCTTGTATTTTTATTACTGTAGAGTTCTATGACAACTTTATCCATTTATTCTATAGACTTTTTTTTCTAGAACATCATTCATTTTGAGCAGGCTTACATATATATTTATATACAACTTTATTTTACCTTAAATCTCTTATATACAGAATCTCATATGTCCAAACAATTTTAAAAGAGACATGAGCTATTTTCCATATTGGTATGTTAGGAATTTAAAATCTTAGAGGATATATTTTTCAAATTATATTTATTGATTTTAAACTTCATATTTGGAAATCATTTTTTGATTTTGGACACAAAGACACACACTAAAGAATCACTTTGGAAAAGATTTAGGGTTTAAAATAAGCTTCTACAAGTCCATTCAATAACTACAAATATCTTACTAAGCTGAAAGGAGAAAACTATCGGTCTGTATATTTATTCAGGGATCCTGACATTACCCAGAGGACTACAAAACAGTTTTATTATAACACTGAAAATATGACTGTCTTTCCCTAATATTGTGTTAGAGATTGAAAACAGAATGACAGAGACCTTCCATGCCGAGGAAACACTTGTAACTAATATTCATGTTAGACATCTGAGTCTGTCAGAGTGGGAATGTTTTCAGAGCAATAGGATTGCTATTGCAAACTCTATGTCTACATACAGATGGAAAGGGCAACATAACGGGTTCAGTGCTGTTATAATAGTTGGCAAAGTCCACTAAAAGAAGAAGTCATGTGCTGCCTTCTGTAAAATCTGGAGAAATGCTTAAGTTACCTGATTCAAATAAAGCACATGGAGAGTTAGAGGGATTTAGAAAGACACAAATGAGGCAGGGAGAAAAGGATGAAGAGAAACATTCATAAGAATCATGCAGGTGCTTTCTGGTTTCTCCTGTTGCCTTTGCAAAGTTCTCCCAACAAAAAAATAAGAATGTTACTCAACATAGGTAGGGCCACATTGTGCCTACCCCGAAAAGAAGAGAGCAGGAACTCCTCCCCTTATTTAAGAGCCTGACAAATACTTGGCACAGTCTCCACAGCTAATAGGGCGGTTGTTGCTGCTGTTTAGTCGCTAAGTTTTGTCCACCTCTTTGAGACTCCATGGACTGTAGCCCACCAGGCTCCTCTGTCCATGGGATTTTCCAGGCAAGAATACTTTAGTGGGTTGTCACTTTCTTCCCAGGAGATCTTCCTGACCCAGGGATTGAATCCACGTCTCCTGCATTGCAAGTGGGTTCTTTAGTGATGAACCACTGGGAAGATGAATAGGTGGTTCGAGAGCCACAGATTGAAGCTGGTTTAAGGAGACGGCCTGATTTACTACACATTCTGTTCTTGCTGGAAAATAAAAGCAACAAAGCCCTGCAAAAGCTCAAGGGATGAAGTCTACAGAAACATGGAGCTCCTGATGTTTCTGAAAACACGTGCTCCAGGTAGGATGCATCTCCAGGAAAGCAGCTGATGTTGGTGATTCTCACTCTAAACTATATTATTTAAATGTATTTAAGTGTATTGAGTCTTCCATCGAGAACTCAAAAATTTTCACATCACAGGAAGAGAGTTTACTTCAAGTTTTCCTAACTAGCCGAAAGCTATTAATACTTGCTAAGATGCTTGCTCAGATAGCTTTGGTATATGAAAACAAAAAACAAAAAACAAAAAAACCAAACAATTGAACCCCCAAAGAGAAGGTGGTGCCCTCCTGAGTTGCAGTCAAAATGAACAATAAAGGAGTCATCTTTACTCAGACCTGGACAGTCTCTCTCTCACACCCCTTTATCTTGCCTCCTTTTCATATGGAAAAAATATGTTGATGATTGTTCCTGCCTGTATTCTTCAAAGGGAGCGGGGAGCTAAAACCTCATCCTTCAACACCTCCTTCACCCCAAAGGCATTCATTTATCTTTTTTCCCCTGAATTCTTTTCCTTTGGCATTCCCTTTGGGTCACTCTTTAACCTTTTCTTTGCCATCCATATGATTTAAGCAGTGTGCTGACATCCTCTGCAATCCTCGTTTAAGTATGTGTTTTGGTGCATTGAGTTTTAACTTTTTTAAATGTTTTTATTTCATAAGACATTGTTAATACATTATTTGTGAGTATAGCACAACGTGTAAAAACCTTTGCATCTATTCCTTCTTACCATGGACTGTAGCCCTCCAGGCTCCTCTCTTCATGGAATTATCCACACAAGAGTACTGGAGTGAGTTGTCATTCTCTTTTCCAAGGGATCTTCCTAACCCAGGGATTGAACCAGGTCTCCTGCATTACAGGTGGATTCTTGACTGTCTGAGCCACCAAGGAAATCCATTTCTTCTTATACCTTGTGCCAAAGCTAAGAGACAACCATTGGTGGTGATCTGCCATTCATTTAACAGGCATTTTACAACTAAAGGAGTTATAATGACTCCTTATGAAGGCTAAGTGAGGTTTTTCATGCAAAAATGCAAACCGTTATTCCTGTGCTTTAAATAGAAGTCATCTTGTGAAGAGGAGACTTCCAAAACTGTAACAGAAGACAAGCTATAGTGAACATGTTGAGTCTAATCGGCTATAAGCATATAAGCATTTATAAAAAAAAGACAATATTTACTTGCTTGAGTAATCAGAGGAAATATGCTTAAGAAATTGAGAAACATTGCTCTTTGGTTCCAGGCAAAGGAACAAAAGTGAATGTTGAAATAAAGCCAATCACACAATTTTTGTTTTTGTTTTTCCTAGCACATATATAATTAATGTTTATACTGTATTTTAGTGTATTAAATGTGCAATAGCAATATGTCTTAAAAATGCATACCTTAGTTAAAAAAGAATCCATTGCTAGAAAATATTAGCCATCATCTGAACCTTAATCAGATCATGTTAATGATATCCAAGATCAGTGATCACAGCTCTCTGTAACAGATATAACAATAAAGAGAAAGTATGTAATAGTGCAAAAATTACCAAGCTGTGACACAGCAAGGAGAAGTGAGCAAATGCCCATGGAAAAATGATGCCGATAAACATACTTGATTTGGAGTTGCATAAGCTCCAATTTGTAAAACAATGCAGTATCTATGAAGGCAATAAAGCAAAAAGCAGTCAAATGCAGCACATTCAAATAGATGCTATAAATCAAGATGGAAAAGAGATTTTCTAAAGTTTTGAAAAGTAAGTTGCCAAAATGGAACAAATATTGATTTCACCAGGTACTATGTAGGCACGTGTTTTGGTTAAATATTATTGTCAACCCTATGAAGTGGCATAAAATAATTTTGAATTATATCAGGCTGAGTACAGATGTGAGCATTGAACCATAAAGAAGCCTTAGCACTGAAGAATTGATGCTTTCAATCTGTGGTGCCGGAGAAGACTCTTGAGAGTCCTTTGGACAAAAGAGAGATCCACCCAGTCCATCCTAAAGGAAATCAACACTGAATATTCATTGGAAGGACTGCTGAAACTGAAACTCCAATATTTTGGCCATCAGATGTGAAGAGCCGACTTGTTGGAAAAGACCCTGATGTTGGGAAGGATTTAGGGCAGGAGGAAAAGGGGGCAACAGAGGATGAGATGGTCGGATGCCATCACTGACTCAGTGGACATGAGGTTGAGCAAACTCTGAGAGATATCACAGGACAGAGAAGCCTGGCATGCTGCATCCATGGGGTCACAAAGAGCTGGACACAGCTTAGTGACTGGACAACAAGATGAGGCAAAGGAGATACCTGACATATAAAGTGTCAATTCCTAGTAACCAATGGGCTTATTATTTGAAGTTGGTCAATGTGTGTGTGCCAGTCACTCAGTCATATCCAAGTCTTTGAGACCCCATGGACCGTAACTCGACAGGCTGCTCTATCCATTGGATTTCCCAGGCAAGAATACTGGAGTAGATTCCCATTCCTTTCTCCACGGGATCTTCCCAACCCAGGGATCGAATCCATGTCTTACGTCTCTCGCATCACAGGCAGATCTTTTACCTTCTGAGCCACGATGGAAGCCCAAGTCAGTAATATTCACTATCTTTTTATTAACCAGCACCGTGGTTTTCCTTGTCTAAGCCTTCAGAACTGAAATAACTTCTTATGTCTAGGAAAAGGATCAGGTGGGCAAAATAAAATCCATGAAAGACCATAGGACAATGGATTATATTTTGAAAAGAATACAGCTATTTTGCACATTTCACTCTGATATTAAGACACTTTTATTGAGCAGGACTGCCATCACCCTCTGAATTAGGAACACATCACATGATTTTCAAGAACAAGATGCACAGTTGCTTTAGGAGTGGGAAGGATCCTGATGGTGATTTTTTAGCCTTGTCAGTCTTTTTCTGAAGTGTGCATTTCCTGTTTTCACAGAGAAAGAGGAGGACATTTCCTCTTTTTATACATTTATTTGTCAGCAGTTCTATTTAAGGTTAATTTACCTTTAGAGCTGAGGAATCATACCTTCTGTAAGAGGAAAAGAATAAAAAGGGATTCTACATAGTTTTCACAAAGAAATCAGCAAAAAGCAAAGCTTTCATGTCAGTTTCATGGAGGAAAAGAAAACTGGAAAATTTGAAACCATTGTGTAAAGCATCCAAGGACATGTTCCTAGCTTGTTATTTGTGTTATTGTTGGACAGATGATCAAGGATGTCAAATTTAAACTAATAGTTCAACTTTTTCTATCCATTTGTGAATTGTTTGTGAAGTATGGGCAAAGAGAGCATTTTTTCCTTTTTCTTCCTAGCAACGTATCAGCCCTAGAATGAATGGATTTCTGCCCAGACACAAGTGGGTCATTCAGCTGGTCAACAAGGATGCTTCTTATGAGAGCAGATTTTTTATGGGGACAGCTGTCTAGCAGGAAGTATATTGCCATGTGTTCTTTTTGAATTTAGCAAAAGACTGTCAAATATTCCTAGTAATGACCCACTTAATTTTAGAGAGAGTACTTTTACATAAAAGTGTATTAATAATAACTATGGATATGGAATTGAGATTACGATAAGTTGGTTTTAGACAAGACTAAAAAATAAATATATACTATGTAATAAATGACAGCATTTATGTATTCACGTGAGCTGACTTCTATTCACTCCAAAGAAGCAAGTAACCTTGAATGTAACCTCAGTTCCTAGACTCTCAGAATCCAAACCTGAAAAATACATATTTTACAACCATCCCATGGAAGAAATGTTTTCAGCTGGTAAAGGCAGATGGAGTAATAGAGTCATTTTTCCTTAGTTTGGTAAGAAACTTGCAAGAACCAGCTTTTCTTAAGTTGTGGGGATATTTAACTCTCCAGTTTCTTTGAGGGGTAAGCGTTGACCTTTAAAAACATGAAGCAATTTACTGTGGTCATACCAATGAGCAATGGCTATTGGAGGGAATGGGCCCATCTCTTGTTTGTAGTGGTGTCTAGTTCCTTAAAAAATCTAAGTGGAAGCTGTTCATGGTATGGATATTAGCCTTCATATTATTCTAATATGGGGGCTTCCCAGGTGGCACTAGTGGTAAAGAACCCAGCTATCAATGCAGGAGATGTAAGAGATGTGGTTTCGATCCCCGGGCTGGGAAGATCTCCTGGAGTAGAGCACGGACACCTACTCCAATATTCTTTCCTGGAGAATGCTGTGGACAAGGGAGCTTGGAAAGGCTATGGTCCATAGGGTCATAAAGAGTTGGACATGACTGAAATGACTTAGCACACATCCTAACATAACTGATATCAGCAGCAAATACTAGCAAATCATTGATATGGATTTATTGAACTCCATGGTGGTAACAGAATCATCTACCGTGAAGAAGAAACAAATTCTCAACTTGCTATTTATTGCCATTCAAGAGTTTACACAGCTACTCATTTGAAATGAAGTACCTGGGCATGCTTTTATCCCAGTGGGCTCACACTGGGATATACCATGCAACACATCAGCTCACTGGCCTGACTTTGATTCAAGTTTTGATCCTTGGTCACTTTTAAAATTCTGTTAATCATAAAGATGTGCTTTTAAAAATGTTAGAGGCTTGTGATAACATGGACTCGGATTTTTATATGTTGTGGTCAGTTCTCAGATTCTAAAAAATGTTCCCAAGGGACAACAGTAGTGAAAACCAACAGACATATCAGTTGATGGTGCTTATTAGCTAGACATTGGCCCTATACATCTCCTTCTTTCTGCTGTTCTTTATTCTCCCTGATCAAGTCTGTGAGTTCTTCATTTCCTGGCTAGTTCTGTACAGTGATAGACCTTAATGCCCAAAATAGCCTGATATAATCGGAAGGGAATAGTAGCTCTTTGCTACAGAGGGATCCAAGTTTCAGGCCAAGGACCCATGAAAAAGCCAGATATCATTAGTGGTTTGGTGATGTACGGTTTGGTGGACTGACCTAAGTATACTGCTCATAGTATATACCGTCCCTACTTGCCTGATATTTTGTTTTAGCAAAAATAAAAAATAAAAACAAACCCTGACCTGGGAAACTTCAGAGTCCCAGGCAAACAGAGATGGTTGTTCACTCTAATTCTGAGTCTGGTCTATTAAATTTCAAAGGCATTTCATTTAGCTTCTAAAGAGTACAGGAGAGAAAGTCATCAGATCCTGCTGGAATTGATGGTTCTATGAAATAATGTCCCTTGGTTTCAGTGAAAGTGATTTCCAGTTGAAATGGGTCTGGCTTATGTCTTCCAGAACAAGACTGAACGGATAAGATGCTTTGCTAACAGAGATGCCTATTAACGAGTGAGATAAATAGAGATAGAGCTATCTAATAAATCAAACAATAGAATGCTTGCTGTACAGTAAAACTATGTAAATATAATTATGGCAGATAATGCTAGTCTTAGAAAGATTTCTTAGTAACTATCAATTGTAGTATGAAACAGTATTGCATGATGGTGATTGATTAGTTTGATGATAATCATGATTTTGTATCATTCAAATTTTCTTGCTCTCATAACATATATTCTATCAATTAACTGAAATGGTTTCATTTGTTTAATTTTTGCTGTCTTTTTTAAAAACTTTGAAAAAACCAAGAGACATGAGATACTCTCACTGTTTTTCTCTTCACTCATCATAGCCTAGAGAATTCTCCTGCTCTTTGGCAAAAATGTATTTACCATGTACTTTATTTTTGATCTTAAGAGAGTCTTGGTCTTCCCTGGTGGCTCAGACAGTAAAGAAACAGCCCGTAATGCAGAAGACCTGGGTTTGATCCCTGGGTCGGGGAGTTATCCTGGAGAAGGCAATGGCAACCACTTCAGAATTATTGCCTGGAGAATTCCATGGACAGAGGAGTCTGGCAAGCAACAGTCCATAGGGTCCCTAAGAGTCGAACACAACTGAGTGACTAACAATTTACTTTCAAGACTGTCTTATTTTGTATTTTCTTGTTTGTTTGCTTATTTTTAATCTTGAGAAAATACAATATCTTGAATTTTTTACAGTAAAAAGCATATTATTTTTCTTAATATTCTTAGTTTTAAACTTTATTTTAAAACCATTGTATTTTCTGTTCTTTATTTTATACCTATATACAGAAATATAGCTTGAAAATGCAAGTTGCTCAATGAACACTTAGAGATGAAGTGTTTCTTACTTGGTTGAAGCCATATAAAATATTAAACATATCTAGGTGATGTAAAATAACTTAATAAAGATTACTTTGGTCATATTGAGAAGTAGCAAAATATAATGCATCGAAAAGTAGGAGACATATATTCTTCTTCCAGGTTATATGAATATAAGCTATAGTACTTTACTATTTCCTATCTGTTGAGAAATGTCTACTGCTGTTTTCCATTTAAATAATAACCTAAAACAAGTAATATGTTAATAGAAAATTCATGACAATTCCATTTGATGGAAGCAAGGATTACTAATTTTAGAGAAGCTACATGCCATCACATAACAGGTAGAAGTACATATTGTGATGTCAGAGTGTGTAGATTTCAAACATAACTCTGCTACTGACCAGCAGCTCTATGGACTTTGAGACGATGTTCAACTTCATTGTGTCTTAATTTTCTATCTTATAGATGAGTGTAAGCCTATCTCATAGGGCTGTTATGAGGATCAAAGCAAGTTAGTAAGTGTATCATACTTAGTAGGGCACAGGCATAAGAAAAACTATATCTGCTAGTTACTATATCTATCATTTTGACTTATATCTCTCTCTTCTTTACAGTATTTTTGCCTCAAAAATTCCTTGAACTGGGAACCTGGCGGGCTACAGTCCATAGGGTCGCAAAGAGTCAGACATGACTGAGAAAAGCAGCAGTCAGAGGTGGCCTGTTATATAACGTGGAATATGTGTGCCAAGAGTATATGCATCTCCTACGTTTTCACCATGAAATTAAAAGATGCTTGCTCCTTGGAAGAAAATCTACGAGCAACACAGACAGCATATTAAAAAGCAGAGACATTACTTTGTCAACAAAGGTCCATCTAGTTAAAGCTATGGTTTTTCCAGTAGTCATGTATGGATGTGAGAGTTGGACCATAAAGAAATCTGGGTGCCAAATAACTGATGCTTTTGAACTGTGGTGTTGGTGAAGACTCTTGAGAGTCCAAGGGACTCTCAAGGAGATCCAACCAGTCCATCCTAAAGGAGATCAGTCCTGGGTGTTCATTGGAATGACTGATGCTGAAGCTGAAACTCCAGTACTTTGGCCACCTGATGCAAAGAACTGACTCATTGAAAAAGACCCTGATGCTGGGAAAGACTGAAGGTGGGAGGAGAAGGAGAAGACAGAGGATGAGATGGTTGGATGGCATCACCAACTTGATGGACATGAGTTTGAGCAAGCCCTGGGAGTTGGTGACGGACAAGGAAGCCTGGCGTGCTGCAGTTCATGGGGTTGCAAAGAGTCAGACACGACTGAGTGAGTGAACTTCCATCCTTTGCTATAAGTTAAGGAAATGCATTACACAAAGCTGCTTATAAAATATCTTTAAAAGATAAAAGGAAATATCTTATTGTTTAATTATTTAAGAATCGTTTTCCAGTTACCGTTATAAAAGTAATGAATTTATTTTATTCACTAGGACTCAAGCATGATTCTTTAATACAATGACAAAAGAAGAATTATAACCAGTTGCTGTTTGTTGGTCAACAACTTGGTAAGCAGTGACTCAAGGAACAGACAGATCCCCAAGTAAAAGTGAGTTGTAAACAAACGTATGCATGTGTGTGTGTGTCTGAATATAGCATTTTCCTATTCTCAAGACCAAACATATATGCTTTGTATGCCATTCAGATTTTTTGCTTGCTTGTCATCATGTCTAAATATATAAATTATTTCTTATGCTTTCATTTTATTTTTATTAACGACCACTATTTTTCCATCTGTAAAACAGAGATAATACCTATTTCATAAAACTAATGGTTGAAAAGTTTGAAAGGGGTAATAAACATGAAGCAGCTTGGACAGAAACTGGCCTAAGAACAAATTTCCTCACCCATCTCCCAGTAAAAGTTCAGGACCTTTGGTTTATTGACTTGGGAACTCACTCCAGTACTTTAGAACCCACTGTGATATTTAAGACCTTATTAAAATGTTCCCATTTTCTTCACACAAACATGGAAATTAGTTTTAGACCACACTCAACTTTGAATTCCCCTCAGGGTTACTTTGAAGAAAAAAAACAACTGCACTTGAACTTGCCTCAAAATTTGCTTCTTCTTCCTGCTTTTAACACTCTCTTCCTTCCATTTTCTTTATTTTCTATTAATAAAATATTCACAATATTCCTATTATTAGAAACAGAATTCTTAGATTTTCTGAAAAGTCACATCAAAGTTAATCCAGATTTAAGAAATTTGAAAAAGTAAGTTAGTTACTCAGTTATGTCTGACTCTTTGCAACCCCATGGACTGTAGCCCACCAGGCTCCTCTCCCCATGGGATTCTCCAGGCAAGAATACTGGAGTGGGTGGCCATCCCCTTACCAAGGGGGCCTACCCAACTGGGTCCCCCTCATTGTAGGCAGATTCTTTACCATCTGAGCCACCAGGGAGGCCCAAGAAATTTGAATCCAGATATAAAAGATGTGCAAAAGAGGTCCAGTGTTAGTAGAAGGACAGCAGCATTTAAATAAGGGAGCCTTTCATTTTAGACCAATTAAATGCACACAGACCAACACTTTCTACTAATGTTATCTATGGCATAAAATCAATACATGACACTTCCATTCCTGCAAGATTCAACTTTCTGCTCTTATATGATCTTGTAGAAGGAAAATTATGTTTTAAAAAAAGTGTAGCTACCTAGAATTCACATTACAGAAAACTTAATCACAAAGTAAGTTATTTGTGTATCTTTGGTAGATAAATCAAAATCAAATAATCTTTCTGTAAAAGAAAATTTGCTAAATTCCTGCTGTTGCTGAGCAATCACCTCCGTTAACCATTTCTATTCACTAAGAGAATGTCTGTGAACTTATTAAGTATTTAAGAGTAAAAAATAGCCTTTTATAGACACACACACTTCAAGTTAACTGAAATATTCTGTCATCCAGGAAACAAACTGTGATTGGGCATACTTGGATGTTGTTGAAAGTTCTTGTTTTGACTACTTGAACTTTTCTAAGCAGTTGAATCAATGTTCCATAGCAGCCTTTCTGTAGCGCAACCTGGTTTTCTTCATGTTCAACTCAAAAGATATACCCTATTTACATTTACATATTGTTAAAAGATACATAACACCCTGCTTAATGTTGTTTGCATAAACAGCTTTCCAGTTCTACTTTGTTCTGATGATGGTTTGTTATGTGTTAAAAACATGATTTAAAGTTACTTCAACTCTGCGGTGGTGAGTTGGGTTCAACTTCAGTATAGAGACAGCTTCAAATGTGGTCTTTTCCCACATGCTAATAGTCACATTCCTTCCGAGTTTTATTATTGTCACTGCTTCATTCCAGGAACAAAAGCAAACCAAATTAAAAAAAAAAAAAAAGGAAGAAAAAAAAATAGGGGTAAGGGAGGGAAAGAAGAAGAGCAAAACAAAACACTCACCATAAAACTCCTTTTCTGGTGTAGCTGGTTGACAATCTAGAAGTCACGTGTATGATATTTTTCATCAAGAACAGCAACTGTGCTTTTTTGCTTGTTACACTCATGTTTTGGGTTTCCCTGATAGCTCAGCTAGGAAAGAATTCACCTGGAATGCCAGACATCCTGGTTCAATTCCTGGGTCAGGAAGATCCACGGCAGAAGGGATAGGCTACCGCCTCCAGTGTTCTTGGGCTTCCCTTATGCCTCAGCTGGTAAAGAGTCCTCCTGCAATGCGGGAGACCTGTTTTTGATCCCTGAGTTAGGAAGATCCCCTGGAGAAGGGAAATGCTACCCACTCCAGTGCTCTGGCCTAAAGAATTCCATGGATTATATAGTCCAGGGGGTCACAAGGAGTTGGACACAACTGAGTGACTTTTACTTCACATTCATGTTTTCTTTGAAAACAGGTTTCAACAGGTGTAATACTATGAAACTATTTCTTGGGAGTCAGTTGAGACTCAGTTTACTAATTGAAAGCATACATATTCTTCCATATATTGAGAGGGGCCTTTTTCCATTTTCTTATTTATGCATTATTTAAAATATATAAAGAGGGATGAAGGGTTATAAACCCTTTCGTTTTCTGTTAAAAAAAAATCCCACTTTTGTCTTATCTATAATCTTCATGGGGAAAACAGTAGGTAGAAGTTGCAGTCATATTTTTGCATCATAGAATCCCTTGCTCTGCCTTGAGTCTCAGAAATTATTTTAGAACTTATTAAAATCAGTAGATTTGAATGACCTCATTCCCTACCAAAGACAATGAACAAACCAGAGAAGAAATAAGAACTGAATTAAGCTGAGACCATAAACAAGGACACATACACATTAATTTCATTTCTAATTAGCTCATCCTCTCTGAGTTGCAAAATAAACTATCCGTTCTGCTTATTTATTTTCAGAAATGGGACTTCAGTTGTTTTGGTGTTCACGAAATAAACTGGTGGCTCTGATGATAAAGAATCTTCCTGTAATGACAGATATCCAGGTTTGATCCCTGGTTCTGGATGATCCCCAGAGAAGAGAATGGCTACCCACTCCAGTATTCTTTCCTGGAGGGCTGGAGGGCTTATGGGATCACAGAGTCAGATATAACTGAGCGACTAAGGCACGCACATGGGGTTTTGTTTTGGTTTCATTTAGGGCCTAGCAAGGTACTGTTTTGGGTCTAGCACAATAGAAAACAAATCTATTACCTCATTATGACCTCAGTAAACTACACTTATAATATATGTGGAAAAATAAGGTTAACAAACAGAGCAAGTGTATAAAAACTGAACATCTGTTGAGTAATGTTGGTTAAAAGGAGTTTATGATTTACTGATAGTTGAGACAAATGTGCTTTAATATAGCAGAAAAAGAAAATAAAGGAAAAAAAAAGAAAAGGAGATGTGTCCTTAAAACGAACTGGATTATAAGCAGAGTTTGACATAAAACACAGGATCAGGTGTTGATCTGATGGAGTAGACAAAGAAGCATGCTGGAGAAGGATTATTATTATTTAGGTAGAGCATGTTCCAATTGTAGGAGACTTTCCCTCTGATTATACCTCAAAAGTTAGAAGGATATATTTGGGGAGAAAAAGAAACTACTTTCTCTTTGGGGTTACACAAGCAGACATGGGTTGGATTTTCTGAACAGAACCTAAATAACTAGAAATTTAGTGGATAAAACAAACCTACTTGGCACTTGTGAAATGTTATAGTGAACCTTGTGCAAAAGAAAGATAGACAGATGATAGTCACGTGTGCATGATCACTGTGCCCAAGACAAAATTCCCCTCTTTCCAAATTCTCAAAGGGAAGCAAATGAGAAAATGTATCAGCATGACTTCATTGCTTCATTGTATAGTCAAAATCCTAAATTACAACCCACTGTAGCATTGTAAAAATCAACTCTTTGCAAAGTTTGGTATCTTTTACTAACATTACTAATAAATTCACCAGAGCACACTTGGCACCTCTCTTTGGCATGCAGTGTGCCCAACAGTGTGGCCAAGGACCACTTTTCTGTGTGCTAATGTCATGTTACATTTTGTGCAGTTGTCAAGTTCATAAGGTGGTTGGAATGAGAAGAATTTCATGCTGTGATGTTCCTTTGCCAGTCAGAGGCAGACTATACCCTACATAGAGCTATACACACAATCTCTTTAGTGTAAAATAACTAAGAGAAAGATGTGGGGGAACTCAAGGAGATAAGACTATTTTATCAAAACGCAGAGCCTTCCTAGGATTACATCTTGAAAGTAGTTATTTATTCCCACCAATTAAGAAAAAATGGCAGGGAAGGAGTATAACAAATATCACAATGTACTAAGAAAAGAAATTTGTGTTTTACTGGTAAGTCAAAGGGACAGAGACAGGACAATTCAGTGCCTTGGATTTACATCAACCAGCAAAATAGGTTTTGTTTGGCTATGCCAATAGAAAATTCAGGCTCCCTTGATGGCTCAGATGGTAAAGAATCCACTTGCAATGCAGGAGACCTGAGACTGATCCCTGGATAGGGCAGATCCCCTGGAGAAGGGAATGGCAACTCACTCTAGTATTCTTGTCTGGAGAATCCCATGAACAGAGGAGACAGGTGGGCTACAGTCTATGGGGTCACAAAGAGTCTGATGTGACTTATTGACTAAATACCTACATATAGAAAATCCACAGATTATGAGATTGTTTTATTTTTAATCTCAAGAAAAACAGCTAAACTGTAGTGAGGCTCTTTAGAATCTTGCTACTCAAAGAGAAGTCCATGGACCAGCACAAGAACATTAATGAAAGAGACTGTTGGAAAGACAGATTGCCAAGAGTCTCTCAAGAGCTTTTGAATTTGAGTCTGCATTTTCAAGAGATTTATCAGGTCAGTTATAAATTTTAAATATACCTACTTTAGAGGAGTAGGGGGCCTGAGAAGTGTGATTTACAGGACATATGGTTTATGAGAACAGAAATCCTTAACAGAAAAAGAAGAGTTCTGAAAATTAAGTGGAATCATTAGGACTTTTCATAGGAATGTGCCAGAACCCTCCAAGGAGCATTTAGAAGCTATTGTTTGGGTGACTGAGAAGGAAAGATCTGCAAGCTTCATAGGTTCATTGAAGACAAGTGAAGCGCAGGTGAATTAAATGTACAAATTTATCAGTCAGATGTCCAAAAGTGTTAACCATACTATCAAGAGGTAACAGTAATACCTATGAGCTGATCAGTCAGACATCAAACAAGAGTAAACAGTGTATCCTGCTGGAGATATTAGTGCTAGAGAAGACTCCTGAAAGTCCTTTGACAGCAAGGAGATCGAGCCAGTAAATCTTAAGGGAGAGCAGCCCTGAATATTCACTGGGAAGAATAATACTGAAGCTCCAGTATTTTGGTCATCTGACAGCAACAGGTGACTCATTGGAAAAGTCCTTGGTGGCGGCAGAAGGAAAAGGGGATGACAGAGGATGAGATGGCTGAATGGCATCACCAATGCAATGAACGTGAACTTGGGCAAACTCCAGGAGATGGTGAGACACAGGGAGGCCTGGAGTGCTGCAGTCCATGGGGTCACAAAGAGTTGGAGAGGACTAGGTGACTGAACAACATAAACGACGGCAACAACAACGTCAGTGCAGGCAGCTACAGAGAATTTCCTGTAGTAAACTGAAGCAGACGTAAAGAGTTTTAGAGGAAAATTTGGGAGTCCCTGTCACTACTTTATTCAACAAATTTCTTTTAATATTATATTACGCTCTGGGCATTATGGTAGTTGTATTTGTTAAACAAGACCAAATCTCCATCCTCCAGAAATGTAAAAGGCATTTGTTTTTAGGTCAGGGAAGCCATCAAAATCACAACATGGAAAAGTCACATAGAATAGAAATCCTATATAGGCTTCTAGAAGGCTTCCCTGGTGGCAGACAACAGCAAATCTCCCTGGAATTCAGGAAATCCAGGTTTGATCCCTGGGTTGGGAAGATTCCCTAAGGGAATGGCAACCCACTCCAATATTCTTGCCAGGAAAATACCATGGACAGAGGAGCCTGGTGGGCTACAGACATGGGGTCTCAAAGAGTCAGGGATGACTGAGCTGCTAACGCTTGGGCTTCCCTGGTGAGTCAGGGATGACTGAGCTGCTAACGCTTGGGCTTCCCTGGAGAGTCAGGGATGACTGAGCTGCTAACACTTGGGCTTCCCTGGTGAGTCAGGGATGACTGAGCTGCTAACACTTGGGCTTCCCTGGTGCCTCAGTCAGGTAGGAATCTGCCTGCAATGCAGGAAAGTTGGGTTCAGTCCCTGGGTTGAGAGGATCCTCTGGGGAAGAGAATGGCAACCACTCCATTATTCTTGCCTGGAGAATTCTTTGTTGAACAGGAGAACCTAGTGGGTTACAGTCCAAAGGGTTGAACAGGCTTCTGGGCACATGACAAAGAGGATTCATGAATCCCTTAGGGCACACATTTTTGAAAGAACAAGGCCACACCTGTGATATATAAATTACAGTTGTGCCCCCCATGCACACATTTGTATACTTGTATTTAGTTTGGCCAGGCTTCCCAGGTGCCTCAGTGGTTAAGAATCCACTTGCCAAGCAGGAGAAATGGTTTCCATCTTTGGGTTGAGATGATCTACTGCAGAAAGGAATGGCCACCCACTCTAGTATTCTTGCTTGGAAAATCCCATGGACAGAGGACCCTGGTGGGCCTCCGTTCATGGGGTTGCAAAGAGTTGGGCATGATTTAGTGACCAAACAACAACACCTCAGTTTGACCACACTGATTTGAGTCTTATCATCATTAGTTTTAGTTGTTTCCAAATCCCTATGTCAGAAACCAAAAGCAACCCCTCAACTTTGGTAACTGCTAAGAGTGACCCCAGCAGTTCTAATCTAGACTTCCTGCATATTCCATTAGACAGAACGAAATCTTTACTCACACTGGTCCTATAGGATTCCCTCTCCCAGAGATCTGACCTCGAGAATAAGAGGTAGCTGCAAGAAGGGCCAGACCTTGGAGACACTGTAAACTTGAAGATTTTTTGTGTGTGTGTGTGGGGGAGCACCTTCCACCCCTCGTGTGGAGGGAAGAGAGTGGTCTGCAGAGAGAGAATGAAAGCTGAGAGCAGGAAGGAGTAGACGCTGGAAATCCTGCAGCCTTTCTAATCCTGCTTCAAGTCTTCCTTCAAGTTTGCCTTCACACCATACTTCTTGATTCCAAAAGAGAAACTCATCTTATGATGAATTTCCTCTCTTAAACTGTTTAGGTTAATCCCTTACATTATTCTTTGGCTTTGCTTTTACTTGCAACAAAAGGCACATTAACAAAGATACCCAATGACTGTGCTGGTATGATGTTAAAACAGGTGACAAGGCCTCTAGGTAGAAAACCAGTACTGACCCCTTGGTAATGTTCAAGTAAACTTCCTCTTTAAAGATGTATCTGTTATTAACTTTGCCTGAATATATCAGATTGTAAAATTTTATAATCTGTGTTCACACTTGGTAGTGACTTCATGACTACCTCTCAACTCATTTGCAATTGATCTAAATGAGGAAACCCACTTCCTTGAGTGCTACTCTTGGATGGTACAGGCCCAGAGTTTTGGAAATCTCTCTTTGCATCACAACTTGAGGGGCTATGTAAAGAGTGCAGAATCTCAGCCTCATTCCAGTTACATTGAATCAAAATTTTGAACTATATTCTTTAACATGTCTATAAGATGATTCTGATTCAGATAATCCAGAAAACTTGCTTCTAAAAACATATTTTAAACTGTGGTTCTTCATTCAGAATTGCTCACAACAATATTTTGAGAAGCATTTTCAAGATACACACGCTGAGTACCACCTCATACCTGCTGAATCAGAAATTTGGCCAACATCTATTTGCACAAGATCCCTAGGTAATATTGAAGCCTGCTTCTAGCTAAGAATGGAAGATTTGAGGCACTCAAGGGTAATTGATTCAGTTCTACCTTGAAGGTCGCCCCCTTCCATTGAGATCTATTTACTCTGCGACACCAACAGTATTTTATTTCAGTGTTCAGTTTCAGTGTTTAAATTTGTTCAAGTCTGAACTAGTCAGACTATAGCTACGTTCACCTAATTTAAGATAAGCTTTTAAAACCCTGCCCTTCCTTTATCCTCTGATCACAGGTGCATTTTTTCTAATTTGAAGGCTTGCCTACTACTGCAATTTCAATGGCAAATAACTGGAGATGGAATTGACTTTAAACACACTCTTCATTTATCTTTGCAGCATGTCAAAGTTCCAAAGGCCAGAAATCCAGACTTCTCAAAACTAAAAGAAAATTGTACTCCTTCTATCTTATTTCGGCCACTTATTTGTTAGAATTTACATATCTCAAAATATAAACAAATTTTCTTTATATCAGATACTCAGATCAGAGCAAGAGATCAAAATCCACAAACTTTGCTTTGCATAATTTAGTCTTTTTAAAAGTTTCCTGAGGACTTCAGAGTAGACTTCAGGGAATATACAATATGTACCAATTTCTGGAAATCTGTAAAGTTCACTGCCATTTGTATGCAGAAGTGGATATACCCTCTGTGGCTTTCTATTAGCACCTCAACCCATTGGCTTTTGGATATTGTAGTTTCAGTCATTTTTTTAGAATTGACATTTAGGAGTTCCTGCTACAGATCTAACCTATAAGTCCATTATGAGAGGAATGGATAAAGAAGATGTGGTACATATATACAATGAAATATCATTTAGCCATTGGAGAAGGAAATGGCAACCCACTCCAGTATTTTGCTTGGACAGAAGAGTCTGGTGGGCTATAGTCCATGGGGTCACAAGAGTCAGACATGACTTAGCAACTAAACCAAACCATTGTTCATCCATGAAAACGAATAACATTGGGTCACTTGTAGAGACATTGGACCTAAAGACTGTCATACAGAGTAAAGTAAATCAGAAATAGAAAAACACATAGTGTATATTAATGAATGTATGTGGAATCCAAAAAAATTGGTATACATGATCTTGGTTGCAAAGCCAAAATAGACACAGAATATTGAACAAAGTATCAATACCAAGGGGAAAGGGGTGAGGATGGGATGAATTGGGACATTGGGATTGACATACACGCACTACTATGTATACAATAGACTACTGATGAGAACCTACCGTATGGCACAGGGAGCTCTCTACTCAGGGATTGGTGATGGCCTAAAAGGGATGGAAATCGAAAAGGAGGGGATATTTGCATTCATGTAGCTGATTCACTTTACTCTACAGAAGCAACTAACACAACATTGTAAAGCAACTATACTCCAATAATTTTTTTTTCCAAGTTGTTTTAGAGATGTATTTAGTGAGATACATTGAACTGTTTTTTACTGAATCCATTAATTTTTTTAAAAAAGTAGTAAAAGCAACAAATACAAGGATATGTACAGTTGACCACTGAACAACACAGACTTGAGCTGTATGGCTCCATTTATATACAAATTCTTTTGAAGAGTAAATACGACCATACTACATAAGTGAAAACACCCTGATGCTGGGAAAGATTGAAGGTGGGAGGAGAAGGGGACCACAGAAGATGAAATGGTTGGACGGCATCACTAAGTCAATGGACATGAGTCTGAGTAAACTCCAGGAGTGGGTGTTGGACAGGGAGGCCTGGCGTGCTGCAGTCCATGGGGTCGTGAAGAGTTGGACACGATTGAGGGACTGAACTGAATTGAACATTAAGTGAATCTGTGGATGCAGAACTTAGGATATGGAGGAACCATGGGGCCAGCTGTGAGCTACATGCTGATTTTCAACTGTACTGAGTGTCAGTTCCCCTAACCCTGACACTGCAAGGGCCAACTGTGTATACTTGCACGTATGACTCTTGAGAGTCCCTTGGACTGCAAGGAGATCCAAACAGTCCATTCTGAAGGAGATCAGCCCTGGGATTTCTTTGGAAGGAATGACGTTAAAGCTGAAGCTTCAGTACTTGGCCACCTCATGGAAAGAGTTGACTCATTGGAAAAGACTCTGATGCTGGGAGGGATTGGGGGGCAGGAGGAAAAGGGGATGACAGAGGATGAGATGGCTAGATGACATCACCGACTCGATGGACGTGAATCTGAGTGAACTCCGGGAGTTGGTGATGGACAGGGAGGCCTGGTGTGCTGCAATTCATGGGGTCGCAAAGAGTTGGACATGACTGAGTGACTGAACTGGACTGAACTGATGTAACTGTGTGTTATATGTATTTGTGGATGTGGGTTTTTCCAGCAGTTCGTATTAAGATCAAAACCAAAGAAAGAAAGAAATGAACAAGAAATAACTGAGCTCCCAGTGAAGAGGGATGAGCTGAACATTTTAGTCTTTTAGCTTGATGAAATAATACACAGTTATTAAAAGGAAGTGTTAGTCACTCAGTTGTGCCCACATTTTTGTGATCCCATGGACTGCAGCCCACCAGGCTCCCCCATCCATGAGATTCTCCAGGCAAGGATACTGGAGTGCTTTGCCATTTCCTTCTCCAGACTAAAAGGAAACAATGGGTAAAGTAGGTATGCATTTATTTTTAAAAAATATGACCCAGATAACCTTCACTTTCATAGTGCTCCCGAATCAGACAATACTCCTCAATTACTTAAGAAGCAGGGGCAAAATGTAAATAAAAAATAGAAATAGGGGTTCATATTCAAGCTGCCTGGTTGGAATGTGTCAGATTCTGTTTTTAGACAAATACCTGAATAGCCTCCATAGTGTCCATCTCATCTGTAATATTAAGCTGGGGAGAAGGACAGCCACCCAAAATTACCTAAAGAGGCTAGAACAGAAAATGTTGGTCAGTATCTGAATAACTAATAAAACTCAGTGGAAAATAAGCAATGTCTCAATTTCAAGGAAAACTGAATTTTCTCTGTGAAGAGGGTTAACACTGTGTTACTGTCATGTCAAAGGAGGGTTGCAGTGGATTTCTGAAACCAGAGTGAAGCCATGAGGTGAAGGGTGAGTGGTATAACACGTAATGGTCTAGACATTCTTGGAAAGGAAGTCACATTGACCTTAATAGAAACCCAAGCTTCTCCTGCAGCACCATCCATGTTGCTGCACATGGCATTATCTCATTCTTTTCTGTGGCTCGGTAATATTCAACATGTCTTTTTTTGGTGCTGCTGCTAAGTTGCTTCAGTTGTGTCCGACTCGTAGCCACCCCATGGACTGCAGCCTAGCAGGCTCTTCTATCCATGGGATTTTCCAGGCAAGAGCACTGGAGTGGGGTGCCATCGCCTTCTCCAGTCTTTTTTTGAGGGAGCACAATTTAACCTGCAACTATCACCCACCACATTTCATCATTCAATTCCAGGCCAGAGACAAGTTAGCATTTTGTCTCTTGACCCCAGCTTGAAGATTTTTTCAGAAGGTTGCTGGAAATCTATTACCCCTGAGCAGTCCTTCTCCCAAAGTTAGATAATGAAGTTTCCAAACACAAATCAAACTAACCCCAAAGGCAGGGAGAGTTTTCCACTGGAGCATTAGGAAGCGGTAAGGAAAATGTGTTCTGAATAATTGACTTTCACCTCACGACTGAGGTCTCACAATCTAGATATTTGGAAGACTTGGCTGACAGCTACTGCCTTCTTTCCTAACATAAACTTAGCTCACAGTGTATCTCAACAGGGTATGAATGAACACAATACTGATGTACTGATGGAATGCAAACAGTTCTGCAGTTTACCTGCAATAAAGCACTGTTAAAACCTCTTAGAAATACTTTTATTTGTATTTTTATGTTGCTATCGGAATTGAATTATATATTAAAATGTTATTAGCAATGGACATATATTTCTACATAATATCATATAAAATAGCTATACCTTACTCAAATTCTTGAGCTTTTAATTTTGCATAAAGTGATCTGTTTCAATAGTTAATAGGATATCTGAAAGCAAGGAGGAATTTGTTTTCTAAGGACTAACTGATTCTGGGCATATGACATCTCTCCTCATCTCCAACTTTCTTTTTTTTTAAATGGGGAAAATATTAAACAATACCTTCCTCATAGGATTAATGGGATTCCCAGGTGGTTCAGTGGTAGACTCTGTGCCGATGCAGGAAACACAGGAGGTGCTTGGGAAGCATCCCTGGCTTGGAAAGATCCCCATAGGAGGAAATGGCAACCATTCCAGTATTCCTGCCTGAAAAATCCTGTGGACAGAGAAACCTGGTGGGCTACAGTCCACGGGGGTGCAAGGAATTGAACACAACAAAGCACATAGGCCTCATGCCTCTCATGCGCTTCAGTTTACCCAGCTGCAGAAATTAAAATACATACATATATATAGAAATGGCAATAGTCCCTGGTAGCTCAGATGGTGAAGAATCTGCCTGCAATGCAGGGGACGGATCCCTGGGTCGGGAAGATCCCCTGGGGAAGGAAATGGCAACCCACTCCAGTAATCTTGTCTGGAGAATCCCATGAGCAGAGAAGCCTGAATATGGACTACAGTTCATGGACTCACTAAGACGTGGACATATCTGAGCGACCAACACTTTCACTTTATCTGTTTGTTATAAAATTAAAACTAGTAGATCGGATAGAAGGGGATCTGTGTACAACGTGTATACTGTGTTGGTCAGGATTCACCAGAGAAACAGATCTAATAGGATGCGAACACATCAACAGGGAAGTTTATGATGAGAGACTGGCCCCAGTGATCCGAGGCCGAGAAGCGCCAATCCACTGCCCTTGGGGAGCAAGCCTGATGAGCAGGCTCCACCACACGTGTAGGTCACATCCTAGGAAGCTGAGACCTTTGGCAGACTCCTTCCTGGTGCCTGGGCTGGCACCCAGTGGCACCTGCCCTCTGCCTGGGACTTCTGTCCTAGGGTCACTTCACTCCTTTGCTCAATCTCTTACAAGTTCTCAGAGCAATAAGGGTGTCCTGTGTCTCCAGGCTCCTCCCAGGCCTGGAGTACCTGGGAATTGGCCTCTGTGGTGGAGCAGCCGGTGCCGGTGAGGCCGGTGGTGCTGATGTTGGCTTTGCCAGGTGGGCTCAAGGGGGGTCAGAGGTGGTCACTTGCACCAGAGCACATGGCAGGCATGGTAGCCAGTGACACCTCCCTCTTCTGCAAGGCGGTGGCCGGCTAACCCTTGTGCACCCCACCTGTGATCCCGTTCTCTGTGGCAAGTTGGAGAGCCGGTATTGCAGAGAACTCCAGAAGGCAGTCTGCTGGAGAATGCCCATTCAGGTGGGGAGGCATATCTTTCTGTTTTATTCGGATCTTTAAGGGGTTAGATGAGGCCCACCCACGTTACAGAGGGCCATCTGTTTACTCAGAGTTCACTGATTTCAATGCCAATCTCACACAAGAATACCTTCCAAGTTGACATACAACATTTACCATCACTCATGCTAAATACACATTGGATATTCTTTAATGTCACTCTCCTCTCAGTAGGCTAATGCCTTGGTCATGAGGAGGAGGGAGTTAGAAGGGTAACTGAGGTTTCTTTTCAAAATCAAGAGGAAATGAAAGACTGAGCTTCCAGAAGGAATAAAAAAAAAGGTAAGGGATGGGACTTCAAGAACGGAATTTGAAAAAACAAAACAAAAAACCTAGAAAAGGTTTTAAGAATCTAGAAATTTAGATTGGAGATTTTAGAATAAAAATAGAAGCAACTGAGAGGGAAGCATTATTACCAGGAAGAAACCAATGAACACATTTTTTGAAGCTTGAGAGGGCAGCAATTATACTGTAGCAAGAGTTTGCCAGTGAGGCTGTTATTTGCCATTGTTCATTTCAGCCCTCCTTGGATTCCTTATATGATAAGACTTCTGGTCAAGGCCAATAAAAATCTTAAGATTAGGATAACATGAACAATTTCATGGAATTGCAGAATAAAAGTCCTTTGAAATTAACATGGCAACTCCTGCATCAAATTCTGTCTTCACTAATCAACTGTAAATAACCATCTAATACAGTTCTGAAAATCAATATCATATGTTCATCCTACGAATTTAACACAGTGTATGTAATTAACAGACCTTGTTGACTGTGGATGGAATGTGTAATTGACCTTTCAATATTATGAGTGATGGTTCTGGCCAGCAACGTTTCCCCAGTGAATTCAGTACCACAGCCCCTTTGCCTGCATTTTTCTCAGTTCCACACTGCATGAAGTTAGGCACCATGATAGTCAATCAAAAAATCTGTTGAATTCCTGAGGTAAAGTTACCACAGTCTCTTAATTAGTATCTCTTTGCACAGCTCTTTCTGGGAACATGCATTAAAACTTTCCCCCTTATCACATATGTGTTGCAAATTAATAGCAACTTCTCTCATGCCTGGAATTTATATATATATATCTCAAAGAGACTCAGTATTGAAATAGCAAAACTTCTAGCCAAATGCCCTGCTATCAATATGAAATACTGTTTCTGGGAGTATGTTCAGGCTGCGAAGATTTTTATGAAGGAGACAACAAAAAATAATAGCCCTACTCTAAGTTAGGATAAAGAATATTATCTGGAGATTGGGTCTAGCTAAGAACTCCTCTCTGGGAATTTATATGAATGATTGAATGTGTGCCATGTGTTGTATACAAATTAATGCTGACTTTTCAGAAAACATTGTAACTAATTATTGAGTGCTACATGTAATACACTTATATTTTGTAAAACAATATGTATAAACCAATGCAAACAGCAAGGCTTTTTTTTTTAACAATTTTTACTTTTAAGATTTTTTGATGTGGACCATTTTTAAAGTCTTTACTGAACTTGTTACAATACTGCTTCTGTTTTATATTGTGGGTTTTTGGTTGAAAGACATGTGGGATCTTAGCTGCCTGATCAGGGATTGAACTGGCACCCCTTACATTAGGAGGCAAGGTCTTAACCATTGGGTGGCCAGGGAGGTCCCCAGTAAAGTGCTTTAAAAATGTACATCATCTTGAAATTTAATCCTCACTAAAGTCCCTGAGGCATCATATTTTCCCCAGCACTGAATGAGGAAACTGAGTCTTACAGGCATTAATGTCTTTTTCATCATTCCCCAGGTCTATCTACTTTCAAGGCCTGTGTGTAGGCACAAGGTCAGAAAAATTCAAACCAAATTTGGCTTGCTATGTGTTTTTGTAAATAACGTTCATTCATTTACTCGTTGTCTGCAACTGCTTTTACACTACAAGGGCAGTCTCCTAGCTGCAACACAGATTCACATATACAGTGGCTGGCCTTGCCACATATATTTACTATCTGACCCTGAACAGAAAAGTTGTCAGAATCATGTACTAGACTGTGCCGTCCGCTTCATGTGTGGGCTATTTTCAACCAAAAAAATATCACTAGACCTTTCACTTGAGGCCATCAGTAAAGACAAAGAAATAAGACACAAACCTCTATTTCAGTTATAATTGCTCAAACATTTGATGAATAAAGTTTATCCTTTTCCTCCCTGGGGTCTTTGTTGTCAACAGAAAAAAGTAATTTTGATGAACTTAAATTAAAACACGTTTTTGGATAAATTTATAGCTCCAGAATCAAAAGAAAGACCACAGAACAAAGCTTTTGAAAGTCCACAGACGGTGAACTGTGCCAAAGCCCTGGTCTCAAGAATCTTCTGCTTGGGCATGCCGTCATTCTGGAGGACTCCCAAGCAGCTCTTAGGTATGAACATTGCTTCTCCTCTCCATAGGACAGGCAGCAGGAGGAAATTCCCCAAACAATTCAAGATTTAAGGCTCAGGCAGAGCATCTGAATATTCATATTTGGACAAGGTGACTCTTTAGTCACCAGGAGTGCACACAAAGACTATGAATGTACATCACCATTTCCATCAGTGTCTAAAGATGGCTCATCAAATCTGAGAGCTATCCCAGTGCTGAGCTGGAATTCAGTGCACATGTGCCCAGTAGCTCAGTTGTGTCTGAGTCTTTGCCACCCCATGGATGGTAGCCGTCCAGGTTCCTCTGTCCATGGGATTCTCCAGGCAAGAACACTGGAGTGAGTTGCCATTTTCTCCTCTAGGGAGTCTTCTATACCCACAGATCGAACCTGCATCTCCTGCATCTCCTGAATCAGAGGCGTATTTTTCACCACTGAGCCATCTGGGAAGTCCCATTCCCAGGGGTATCAGAGTACATTCAAGAACAAGCGTATCACCTTCATTTGCATGTGAAGTGATTACCTTAGCTCCCTTCTGTGCTTATGTTTCATAATCCATTGAAAGTGAACGTGAAGTCACTCAGTCATGACGGACGCTTTTCGACTCCGTGGACTACAGCCCACCAGGCTCCTCTGTCCATGGGATTCTCCAGACAAGAATTCTGGAGTGGGTTGCCATTGCCTTCTCCAGGCAATCTTCCTGACCCAGGATCTTCCTGGGTCTTCCCGATCCAGGGATTGAACCTGGGTCTCCTGCACTGCAGGCAGAGTCCTTACCGAGTGTCTCCATTTTCGTGTCTCCATTTTGGACATTAGGTTGCTTCAGGACATGCTCCTTTCACCTTGTTCCTTTTGCCAGAACTGTCTTTGCACGATGGCTCCATTCTCACTTGGCCATCATCCTAGCGGTTGCCAGTGGGCGCCTCAGAGCCATGCTGCAGTGGTTCCACTCAAGCTGCCGCCTGCACGGCTAACCTCCCAGCTTTGGGGCATCCACCTCCTGCCCCCTCTGGCTGCTGCTTTGGGATAGTTTGCTCCTAGAACCAGACAGCGTATTAAAAAACAGAGCTGTGGCTTTTCCAATAGTCATGTATGGATATGAGTGTTGAACCATCGAGAAGGCTGAGCACTGAAGATTTGAAGTCTTCAAACTGTGATGCTGGAGAAGACTCTTGAGAGTCCTTTGGACTGCAAGGCGATCAAACCAGTCAATCCTAAAGGAGATAAACATTGAATGCTCATTGAAAGGACTGATGCTGAAGCTGAAGCTCCAATGCTTTGGCTACCTGATTCGAAGAACTGACTCATTGGAAAAGACTCTGATGCTGGGAAAGACTGAAGGCAGGAGGAGAAGGGGATGGCAGAGGATGAGATGGTTGGATGGCAGCATGGACTCAATGGACATGAGTTTGAGCAAGCTCTGGGAGATGGTGAAGGACAGAGAAGCCTGGCGTGCTGCAGTCCCTGGGGTCCCAAAGCGACTAGCATGACTGAGCGACTGAGCAACAACAGTAATCCTTCTTTTCTCTGTTATCAGAGGTGCCCATGGCTCATCTTCCCTCTCTCGACCCACTTTAGATCAGTAGGGGGAAAAAAAATTATCTTAGTATAAAGTTTTTAAATTAAATAGCAAGCACCTACATATTGAGATTTCAGGCTCATAGCTTCCATATGAAACTTATTTTCTCTCCCTATATTGTGCACGCTTGTTAAGTGGCTAGACTTGGTTTGGTTCAAATAATGATGAGTATGCGACCCTCAGATCCATTATTATACATTGACCTTTAAGCTCTGTGTTTGATCCCAACTTGTATTGTCTTCTCCCCCACCTCAAAAAAAAAAAACCAACCAAAGAATTCTTTTTCAGAAAATTATATTATCCCTCTTGAAATTCCCCCCTTATCATTAAGCTTCAAGTCTTGGAAAGTGTCTGAACACAAATAAAACCCAATCTTCTATACTCCACATTCTTTCACTGGAAGCCTCCTTTGCCTCTCTGTAGATTAGTTAATTCAAATACACACAAGACGAGGAAAAAATTCCAAATCGCTCTCCAATCACCATTCCCTATTCCCTCAGTCAGGAAATTCTTCTTAAAATCTCATAGTTACCTTTCTCTTCTTGAAAGCTGGAATTGTCTCTCTCCAGACTTTTCAACACAAACAAAAGATTTACAATCTTTTCCATCTTTTATCTCTTCCTTCCACTTACTCAGAAATGAAGATTAAGAATTAAAAAAATAGCTAATCCTTAGAGACTTTACTTTATGCCAGGAATTATTTTATACTCCACATAAATGACCATTTGAACCGTCACTACAACACCATAACTTACGAACTGCTGCTGCTGCTGCTAAGTGGCTTCAGTCGTGTCCGACTCTGTGCAACCCCATAGACGGCAGCCCACCAGGCTCCGCTGTCCCTGGGATTCTCCAGGCAAGAACACTGTAGTGGGTTGCCATTTCCTTCTCCAACTAGGTGCTATTATCACTAACCCCATTTTACAGATGGAAAAGTTAAAGCACACTGAGGGCACGTGTGACATAACAGTACATACTTGGTCTCTTGTCCTGGGTTCTGGGTAATAGTCTTCATCCTCGTTTCCTGGTGCATAGCTATTAAAACTTATGGTCACTCTGAAGCCCTGTATCTTTGTATAATAAGGACATGACTGCCAGCTCTGGGCTCCTGGATAGCTTCACACCTGGGTTGGGAGCCAGGAAACTAACCAGTGATTATAGGGTTAGAACTTGCTGCACCCCCACTCCCAACTTCCAGGAGAGGAGAAAATCTGGAGTTTGAATTAGTCATCAATGTCCAATGGTTTAGTCAGTCATACCTAAAAATTAAACCATGGTAAAAATTCTAACTGATAGGATACAAAAAGCTTCATTGGAAGGACTGATGCTGAAGCTGAAGCTTCAATATTTTGGCCACTTAATGCAAAGAGCCAACTCGTTGGAGAAGACCCTGATTCGGGGAAAGACTGAGGGCAAAAGGAAAAGGGGACAACAGAGGATGAGATGGCTATATAGCATCACTGACTGAAGGGACATGAGTTTGAGCAAACTACAGGAGATGGTGATGGACAGGGAAGCCTGGCATGTCATCATCCATGGGGTCACAAAGACTAGGACAGTATTTAATGACTGAACAACAAAAAAAAGCTTCTAGGTTGGTGAGCATGGGGTAGTACTGGGAGGTGGGGCTGTCTGGAGACGACATGGACACACTGCGCCCCTTCCCCGTACTCTACCTCATGTGTTTCTTCCATCTGGCTCTTCCTGAGTTGTATCTTTTTTCTTTTTCTCAAAATATTTATATTCAAAATTTTTTGTTTCCTTTTTAATCAAAGTATAGTTGATGTGCAATATTTTATGTTACAAGTAACATAAACGTGTACAATATACTAAGTCATTAGTTTTAAAGGTTATATTCCTCTCAGAGTTATTACAACATATTAGCTATATTCTCTGCGTTGTATAATTTATCCTTGGAGCTTATTTATATTCCACATAATAGTTTGCACCTTTTAATCCTTTTCACCTGTTTTGCCACTTCCCTTCCCTCTCCCCACTGGTAACCACAAGTTTGTTTTTGTGTCTGTGAGTCTGTTCCTTTTTAGTTATATTCACTGGTGGTTGTATTTTTTTTTAATTCCACATATAAGTGATGTCATATAGTACCTGTCTTTGTCTGTCTGACTTATGCCATTTAGTATAATACATTCCAGATCCACTCATGTTGTTGCAAATGGCGGAATTTGCATTCTTTTTGTGCCCGAGTAGTATTCCACTGTATTAATATATTTATATCTTATCTTCTTTAGCCATTCACCTGTATGTTGGCAATCGTAAATAACAGTGCTGTGAGCATTGGGGAGCTTTTTGAATTAGTGCTCTTTTCCAGATATACACCCAGATGTGGAACCGCTGGATCATATGGTAGCTCTAATTTTAGTTTTTTGAGAAACCTCCATACTGTTTTTTATGACTACACTAATTTACCCTCTTACTAACAGTGCGTTCTGCTGCTGCTGCTAAGTCACTTCAGTCTTGCCGGACTCTGTGCGACCCCATAGACGGCAGCCCACCAGGCTCCCCCGTCCCTGGGATTCTCCAGGCAAGAACACGGGAGTGGGTTGCCATTTCCTTCTCCAATGCATGAAAGTGAAAACTGAAAGTGAAGTCGCTCAGTTGTGCACGACTCTTAGCGACCTCATGGACTGCAGCCCACCAGGCTCCTCCGTCCATGGGATTTTCCAGGCAAGAGTACTGGAGTGGGGTGCCATTGCCTTCTCCAACAGTGCATTAGGGTTCCCTTTTCTCCACATTCACAAAACATTTGTTATCTATGTTCTCTTTGATGATAGCCATTGTGACAGGTGTGAGGTAACATCTCATTGTGGTTTAATTTGTGTTTCTCTGATTAGTAGTTTTGAGCATCTTTCCATGTGCCTATTGGCCATTTGTATGTCTTCTTTGAAAAAAATATCTAATCAGGTCTTCTGCCCACATTTTTAATTGGTTATGTTGAGTTGTACGAGCTTTTGGGCTTTCCAGGTGGCATTAATGGTAAAGAATCTGCCTACCAATGCAGGATACACAGGAGACACGTATTTGATGCCAGGGTCAGGAAGATCCCCTGGCATAAGAAATGGCAACCCACTCCAGTACTTTTGCCTGGAAAACTCCATGGACAGGGAAGACTGGTGGGCTTTAGTCCATGAGGCCTCAAAGAGTCAGACGCATCTGAACACACAAAAACACACTCATACACACGAGCTCTCTATATATTTTGGATATTAACTTATTAGTCATATCATTTGAAAACATTTTCTTCCATTCAGTAGGTTGCCTGTTCTTTTTATCTATGGCTCCCTATGTTGTGCAGAAGCTTTTATGTTTAATTAGGTATATTGTTTGTTTTTGCTTTTATTTCCTTTGTTTTAGAGATATATATCCAAAAATATATTGCCACCATTTATGTCAAAATGGTGGGTTATATTTTTTTATAATAAAGAGGTGATAAAATAAGTAAACTATCTTCCTGAGTTTGGTGAGCCATCTAGACTTGAGTGAGTCATTCAGCAGGTTATAGAACAAGATAAGGGAATTGTGGCAACATCTGATCGTATCCAATTCAGACAAAAGCTGTGGGTGACCAAAGGATCTACTTATTGTGGTTGGTGTCTGAGGGTAGGGTGAAGGCATGGATGCCTTGTGGGACTGAGCCCTGAGAATGTGAGATCTCAAGGTAGGCAGTATCAGAATTGAGTTGAATTGTAGGACACGCAGTTATTGTGCACAGAGACTTAGAGAGCTGCTTGTCATGGGGAAACCCCACAGAGTTGGTGGCCAGAATATTGAGGGTTGTTGTCGTTGTTCAGTTGCCAAGTCATGTCTGACTCTGCTGCCTCATGAACCACAGCATGACAAGCTTCCCTGTTCTTTACTATCTCCCAGAGGCTGGCATGCTCATGTCCACTGAGTCAGTGATGCTATCCAACCATTTTATCCTCTGCCACTCCCTTCTCCTTTTGCCCTCAATCTCCCAGCATCAGGGTCTTTTCTGAGTCAGCTCTTCACATCAGGTGGCCAAAGTGCTGGAATTTCAGCTTTAGCATCAGTCCTTCCAATGAATATTCAGGGTTGACTTTTTTTAGAATTGACTGGTTTGATCTCCTTGCTGTCCAAGGGACTCTCAAGAGTCTTCTCCAGCATCACAGTTCGAAGGCATCAATTCTTTGGCACTCAGCTTTCTCAGTGGTCCAACACTCATATCCATACGTGACTATTGGAAAAACCATACCTTTGACTATACGGACTTTGTCAGCAAAGTGATATCTTTGCTTTTTAATACATTGTATAGATTTGTCATAACTTTTCTTCCAAGGAGCAAGAGCGTTTTAATTCTGTGGCTGAAGTCACCATTTGCAGTGCCTTTGGAGCCCAAGAAAATAAAATCTGTCACTATTTCTACTTTTCCTGCATCTATTTGCCACGAAGTGATGGACCAATGCCATGATCTTAATTTTTTGAATACTGAATCTTATGTCAGCGTTTTCACTCTCCTCTTTCACCTTCATCAAGAGGTTCTTTAGTTCCTCTTTGCTTTCTGCCATTAAAGTTGTATCATCTGCATATCCGAGGTTGTTGATATTTCTCCCGACAATCTCGCTTCCATCCAGAGATTCATCCAGCCTGGCATTTTTTCATGATGTTTTCTGCATACACTCCCCTGGTGAATCAGATGGTAAAGACTCTGCCTCCAGTGAGAGAGACCTGGGTTTGATCTCTGGGTCAGGAAGATCTCCTGGAGAAGGAAATGGAAACCCACTCCAGTATTATTGCCTAGAGAATCCCATAAACAAAAGAGCCTGGAGTGCTGCGGTCCATGGGGTTGCAAAGAGTCAGACATGGCTGAGTGACTAACAGTATACTGTACTCTGCATGTAAGTTAAGTAAGCAAGGTGGCAACATACAGTATTTAGAGCAGACCACGGAAAAAGTGTCGAGAGAAAAACAATTTGAGTGTTTTTCTTTCAGCATGGGTCCCATTTAAAGTCATGCTGTTAGTATATAGTGGAGTTAGAAACTGAACTCATATAATCTGACTATAGAGTGTAAAAACTATGTTTACTGTCTTTAATAGTAGGTGATTCTCAGTGGCAGCTAAAGTTTATTTTTTAATTCCTTACTTAATTCACTATGACTTACTCTTTTTTCTTAATATGAGTGATGAGGATGTAACTCTTTTAACATAATTTTCATATGTTCAGTAATCAGTAAAGGATATTTCATAGCTATCTGATAAGTGCTCTGATTTATATTGTTATTATTACTTGTACATGTTTTTATATATATGCAGGAATATTCCAAAATAAATTTTATTTCAGCTGAATCTCATTGTTCTCCTTTTTGAGCATTGAATTCTCAGTGATTTCTCTACAACATTCTTTCTCAATAAAATATTTGTTGAATATATATTAATTAATTAGTACCAGTTACTGTGCTATATGCTAAGGTTAAAAGGTAAACTAAGATCTGATTCTTGGCCATGTGACATAGACGTATAGAAAACAGTGCAATCGAGTAAATGCTAGTATGGGTAAATTCAGAATGCTAGAAACACGGAAAAATGATTGCATATTTGACTTCAATGGCATTTAAAGAAGCAGAGATTTTAAAGGCTGAATCATAGAACTTTAGTTTTATATGTGCACATACATATTTCAGTTTTTCTTTCCTGTTCCAAGATGATCTTGCTAATGGTACCTATAATCTCTGAGAATAACTAAAGAGAGATGGATTTGCTCTGATAATCTCTACAAATTGAAATATAAGTGGTCAGTGTGTTGCCTGTTTAGTATCTGTAGCCACAGTCTCAGGTTTCTTTGATCTTTGCAGCAAAGACTAATTGTCCTTTAATAGCCAGAGAAAGGCTCTGTTCCATAGAGAATGTTCTAACATCTATTTCAGCTTGATTCACACTTAAGCTTTGTTTTCTGTCCCTGCCATCGATACTTGCCTGCCTGACTTAATGTTGGATGTTTTCTCAGCCCTCCCTGGCTTTGGTTAAAGCTAATGCTTCCTCCTCTCTTGGCCAAGACACATTCTCATATACCACATTCTGTTATTATATCTTGTCGAAAAACATTCTGTTAATTCATTTTCAAGGGAGGAACCTCTACAGAGTAATTGCCGTGTACTGCAGAAAATAAAGAAGAAAACAAAGTTCTGGTTTTTGTTCTCAAATATTTGACATATGACTAAAAAGACAAAATTTCTGTTGAGGAAACAACTGCACAGCCATGCAAGATAATAAGTAGTCAGGTAGTAAAATGTATGGAGCAGTTAGTAAACGTTATAAGGAAAGCTTTTCATCACATCGTAATCAAACCATTGAAAACTAAAGACAAAGGAAAAAACCTTGAAAACAATCAGAAAGAAGGCACTATCTATATGCGGAAAATAATTTGAACATCTGATTTTCTTATAGAAAACCAGAGTCAGAAGAAAATGACATGACATGTATAAAGGACTGAATTGAAATTAAAGAAAAATAAGCTTAGAATTCAATTATGCAAAAATATCCTTTGGATATAAAGGTGAAATAAAAGAAATAAGAGAGTTTATTGCCACAAGACATGATCACAAATAATTGATAAAGGAACTTCTTTAAATAGTAGGGTAGTGATTCCAGAATGAAACTTGAAACCTCAGAAAAGAAGGAAGAGGAGCAGAAATGGTTGAGTATCTGAGTAAATCTGATAAATTATTCTTATTCTGTTAAATTCCTTAAAATTTTATTGACAGTTGCAAGTAAAGTTGGAAATGTTTACTTATGGAACTTATAATGTACATATATGTAATATATGAGACCACNCAGAAAGCATTAAAATGGCTCCATTATACTTTTATATACAAGAAACTCACTTCAGATACAATTATATAATAGGATAAAAATGAAAGGATAGAAAATATATACATTCAGGTTCTCATGAAAATTTTCAGTGGCTGCATTAATATCAGACAAATTAGACTTCAGAACAAGGACTGTTACTAGAAACAGAGAGGGATTATCGCAGCATTATATAGGACTCAATTCACAAAGGACAAAATAGTCACAAACAATAAATGTGTAAGTGCCTCACAGCAGAAGTTCCAAATACATGAAGCAAGCTGATAAAATCACTGCACAAGAGTCTGACAGTTTCTATAAAACAAATTTAAACAGGACCCAACAATCCCACTCTTATTTATCCTAGAGAAATAAAATTTTATGTTCACATGAAAACCTGTACAAGACTGTTTATGCCAAATCTATTCATAATCTCCCCCAAACTGGAAACAATCCAATTTGACTACCACAAGTGAATGGATGAACAATCTGTGTACATCCATAAGGTGAAATACCAATCAGTATTTAAAAAGAAGGAACTGCTGATACACAACAGCTTGGATGAATCCCAAATGCATTATGCTCAAATGTTACACACTGCATGATTCCTCTTCTATGTCATTCTTGAAAAGATCAAGGTATAAGTAATGAGGAACTCATCAATGGTTCATAGAGTTTGGAGGGAGGGAGGAGATATGAATATAAAGTGATGGCGCAAGGAAAGTTTTGGGAGGTGGTGAAACTGTTTTAGACCCTAATTTTGATGATGATTTAATATGAATCTTTACATGTATTAGAATTCATAGAAGTATACACAAAATTAAATTAATTTCACTACATGATCAGTTCAGTTCAGTCACTCAGTCGTGCCCGACTCTTTGCGACCCCATGGATTGCAGCACGCCAGGCCTCCCTGTCCATCACCAACTGCCGTAGTTTACTCAAACTCATGTCCATTGAGATGGTGATGCCATCCAACCATCTCATCCTCTGTCGTCTCCTTCCGCCTTCAGTCTTTCCCGGCATCAGGGTCTTTTCAAATGAGTCATTTCTTCACATCACTATATGATAAATTAAAGTAATAAATTAATAAAAAAAATTCTAAGCACTGTTTTCAGAATTTTCCCAAACTTCTCAAGTGCATTGGTTATTCCACCCATACATATACATTAAGGACCCATTATTGCAAATACACAGCTTCATTTTCTATGCCTAGATTCTTTTATTCTCTACCTGAAAAATTTTAAAGTAAGATTGGGGGTACCCTTTGGAGAAAGAGAAAATTTTACAAAATAATTTTTCAGTCATGGGATGCTGGTAATATTTAACATTCTGATCATGATGGTATTAACATGGGTGTGTACACTTTCTCTAAAGTCATCAAGCATAAATTTAGAGAAAATGTAATGCATAAGAAAGGTTTGAAATGAAAAGGTTAAAACAAAACCAAAGATCTCTTATCCACCATTTTAAAACCTATGCAAAATATTAATTCTCCTGATGTCTTCCCTGGTCTCCTGGAGAACAATATGGCCATGCCTATGTCTCAGTTGTAAAACTTAACATATTTCATGATAGTTACTCATGTGTGTGTGTGTATGTGTATGCAAACACACGTGTATGTGTGTTTCTTTCACTGTCCAGACTGGAAATAGAACACTGAATCTTTCAGTTCTTGGCACTCTGCAAGCACATGTCTGTTACTAACAAGCATATATTCAGTGAACATTGGAAAGAAAAAAGTGTGCAGAAACACTGTGTCTAAGAATGGTCCACATTGGCCTTGGTTTCTTTCTCCTGGCATCTCACTGCTAGCCCTTCTTTCCTAGCTTGAATATATCAGAAGCTACATTATCATACTTTATTCCCTTTCATTATTTGCTTGACTACCAATAAAACTTTGAGCCACTTTTAAATGCAATGCAATGTGTCCCAGCCACATGAGAAGTGCAGAGATGTTTCCTAGCAGAGGTACTTCCTAAGATTCTTGAGCTGAGATAGATGTTAGAGAGAAACAACATGATCCAGCACATCAGGAACTTTATAGGCAGAGTCCCTGGAATATCCTTAAGTTGTTAGCATTCTAAGGCTTTCTTAGAATAGACTTTTATTTTAAATGGTGAGTGGAATCTTGAGCAAATTTATTTATTACATATAATCATACCTGGAGGGTATAATCATTGTGAACTTAAAAAGGCCTAGGCTACTGCCTTAGTGAGAGTATTGTATTTGGTGTTACTACATAATTCTACTGGAAAATTGGGGTGTGGATTTAACTTGCCTACCCTCCTCTACTATTGATTTATGGTCATGATGAATCTCTTTAATATTTACTGTAATCATTTGATGATTTCAAGACCAATGATCATGTTGACAATATGAATTTCAGTTGATATAGACAGTTTTCATTTCAATATTTGAATTTAACAGAGATGAATATTATATCTATTATTGTGGGCAAGAACCCTTAGAAGATATGGAGTGGTCATCACAGTCAACAAGAGTCCAAAATGCAGCACTTGGATGCAGCCTCAGAAACAATAGAATGATCTCTTTTCATCTCCAAGACAAACCATTCAGTATCACAGTAATCCAAGTCTATGCCCCAACCAGTAATGCTGAAGAAGCTGAAGTTGAACAGTTCTATGAAGACCTACAAAATCTTCTAGAACTAACACCCCTAAAAGATGTCCTCTTTATTATAGGGGACTGGAATGCAAAAGTAGGAAGTCAAGAGCTACATGCAGTAACAGGCAAATTTGGCCTTGGATTACAGAATGAAGCAGGGCCAAAGGCTAATGGAGTTTTGCCAAGAGAACGCACTGGTCAGAGCAAACCCCTCTTCCAACAACACAAGAGATAACTCTATACATGGACATCACTGGATAGTCAATACTAAAATTAGATTGATTATATTATATTATTTGCAGCCAAAGGTGGAGTAGCTCTGTACAGTCAGCAAAAATAAGACTGGGAGCTGACTGTGGCTCAGATCATGAACTTCTTATTGCCAAATTCTTACTTAAATTCAAGTAGGGAAATCCACTAGACCACTCAGGTGTGACCTAAACCAAATCCCTTATGATTATACAGTGGAAGTGACAAATACCTTGAAGGGATTAGATCTGATAGAGAGCCTGAAGAGCTATGGACAGAGGTTCCTGACATTGTACAGGAGCCAGTGATCAATGCAATCCCCAAGAAAAAGAAATGCAAAAAGGCAAAATGGTTGTTACAGGAGGCCTTACANAGGAGGCGGTGATCAATGCAATCCCCAAGAAAAAGAAATGCAAAAAGGCAAAACGGTTGTTACAGGAGGCCTTACAAATAGCTGAGGAAAGAAGAGAACCTAAAGGAAAAGGAGAAAAGGAAAGATATACCCCTTTCAATGCAAAGTTCCAAAGAATAGCAAAGAGAGAAAAGAAAGCCTTCCTCAGTGATCATTGCAAATAAATAGAGAAAACAATAGAATGGGAAAGACTAGAGATCTCTTCAAGAAAATTAGAGATACCAAGGGAATATTTCATGCAAAGATGGGCTCAATAAAGGACAGAAATGGTATGGGCCTAAGAGAAACAGAAGATATTAAGAAGACATGGCAAGAATACACAGAAGAACTATACAAAAAAGATATTCATGACCCAGATAATCATGAAGGTCTGATCACTCACCTAGAGCCAGACATCCTGGGAAGTGAAGTCAAGTGGGCCTTAGAAAGCACCACCACGAACAAAGCTAGTGGAGGTGATGGAATTCCAGTTGAGCTGTTTCAAATCCTCAAAGATGATGCTGTGAAAGTGCTGCATTCAATATGCCAGCAAATCTGGAAAAAACTCAGCAGTGGCCACAGGACTGCAAAAGGTCAGTTTTCATTCCAATCCCAAAGAAAGGCAATGCCAAAGAATGTTCAAACTGCCACGCAATTGAACTCATCTCACATGCTAGCAAAGTAATGCTCAAAATTCTCCAAGACAGGCTTCAACAGTACATGAACTATGAACTTCCAGATGTTCAAGCTAGATTTACAAAGGGAAGAGGAACCAGAGATCAAATTGCCAACATCCACTGGATCATGGAAAAAGCAGAGAGTTCCAGAAAAACAGCTACTTTTGCTTTATCAGCTACACCAAAGGCTTTGACTGTGTAGATCACAACAAACTGTGGAAAATTTTTCAAGAGATGGGAATACAAGACCACCTGACCTGTCTCTTGAGAAATCTGTGTGCAGGTCAGGAAGCAACAGTTAGAACTGGATATGGAACAATAGACTGGTACCAAATTGGAAAAGGAGTACATCAAGGCTATATATTGTCACTCTGCTTATTTAACTTATATGAAAATTACATCATGTGAAATACCTCGCTGGATGAAGCACAAGCTGCAATCAAGATTGCTGGGAGAAATGTCAATAACCTCAGATATACAGATGACACCACACTTATGGCAGAAAATGAGGAACTAAAGAGCTTCTTGATAAAAATGAAAGAAGAGACTGAAAAAGTTGGCTTAAAACTCAACATTCAGAAAACTAAGATCATGCCATCTGGTCCCATCACTTTATGGCAAATAGATGGTGACTTCAGCTATGAAATTAAAAAGATGCTTGCTCCTTGGAAGAAAAGCTATAACAAACTTAGACAGCATATTAAAAAGCAGAAACATTACTTTGTCAACAAAGGTCCATCCAGTCAAAGCTGTGGTTTTTCCAGTAGTCATGCATGGGTGTGAGAGCTGGGCTGTAAAGAACGCTGAGCACTGAAGAATTGATGCTTTTGAACTGTGGTGTTGGCGAAGACTCTTGAGAATCCCTTGGACTTCGAGGAGATCCAACCAGTCTGTCCTAAAGGAGATCAGCCCTGGGTGTTCATTGGAAGGACTGATGTTGAAGCTGAAGCTCCAGTACTTTGGTCACCTGATGCGAAGAGCTGACTCATTGGATAAAACCCTCTTGCTGGGAAAGATTGAAGCCAGGCGGAGAAGGGGACGACAGAGGATGAGATGGTTGGATGGCATCACTGACTCAGTGGACATGAGTTTGAGTAGGCTCCTGGAGTTGGTGATGGACAGGCAAGCCTGGCACGCTGCAGTCCACGGAGTCACAAAGAGTCGGACACAACCGAGCAACTGAACTGAACTGACCCCAGAAAATCACTATGTAGAGATGACCTCAGTTGAAAATGAAGAAATGGGCAAGTAGAAAGCAATGTGTTTCTTCCCTTGTCCACAAGGGAGGGAGAAAAGAGTTGATTTGTGTCAAGTCTACTTATTTCCATCAAAAATAGTTCCCTTTGACCTTTGAGTTCTATGCATGTACAGTTTCATTTCTATGGAATAAACTTTTATTTTGACTCTGTCTATATAATAACAACAAAAACAATCAAAAGGGTAAACTTTTTCAAATGAATGTCGACTCCCATCAACCTAAAAAGATCAGGTTAAAACGTATTAAATTTCCAAAGAATCTGAGCTATTTCAATAAATTTGATGAGTCACAGACTGTAAATTTACAACAGAAGCTAGACTCATAATAGCCCTCAAGCCTTGATGGAATGCCTACAGTCAGTTCAGTCGCTCAGTCGTGTCTGATTTTTTGTGAGCCTATGAATCGCAGCATGCCAGGCCTCCCTGTCTATCACCAACTCCTGGAGTCCACCCAAACCCACGTCCATTGAGTCGGTGATGCCGTCCAGCCATCTCATCTTCTGTCGTCCCCTTCTCCTCCTGCCCCCAATCCTTCTCAGCATCAGGGTCTTTTCCAGTGAATCAACTCTTTGCATGAGGTGGCCAAAGTATTGGAGTTTCAGCTTCAACATCAGTCCCTCCAATGAACACCCAGGACTGATCTCCTTTAGGATGGACTGCTTGGGTTTTCTTGCAGTCCAAGGGACTCTTAAGAGTCTTCTCCAGCATCACAGTTCAAAAGCATCAATTCTTTGGCACTCACCTTTCTTCCCTGTCCAATTCTCACATCCATATATGACTACTGGAAAAACCATAGCCTTGACTAGATGAACCTTTGTTAGCAAAGTAATGTCTCTGCTTTTAAATATGCTATCTAGGTTACTCATAACTTTCCTTCCAAGAATGGAATATCTACAAATTATGTAAAATTCTAAGCAATTGAGAAATTCCATGCAGAGAGCAAGGACATGCTTTAAGATGGAATCACCTGCTTCTTTGTGTTAAAAAAATAAAAGATGAAAATAAATGCTTCTAAGCTGGTTAAAATGTATACTTTTTTTTAATGAATGCTTAAAAGGAATAATAATTAGAATAATAATACTGAGCTTTTAGAAAATGCTTTTTATCTTCAAAGCATTTCACAAAAGTATATGTGGTTAATCTCAGTACCCTAAAAGCAACTTGCTGAAATATTTTGCTTTACAGCAGATGCATTTCTGAAGGGCTTCACTCATCTTTACATTTTCTTGGGTGTAGCTCTTTATGTTAAAAAAAAAAAGAAAGTGGCTGCAGAAAATAAAATCCATCAAAGCCTTGCTTTTTAATGCAAATAAGCTTCTTTCTATTCTTCAGTTGAAACTGACTATAAGCCCAATTCTGTTGAATCTTTTTGTAAGAAGGATCATTTTGTGTAGGACTGCGGTTCAACTGTTCTCTGTCTCCACTCAGGTCCAAACAGAAATAGGCTTAAAAGGCAAAGGGCTAAGTAAATATATTTTTAGATATATTTACTAATGTACAAGAATTAAATTCACTTAAGATAAAAACCTTTACTGAAAGTAGTCATTTAGTGGAAACTTAGCTGGAACTTATTATTTTGATGGCATAGGATCCTTTTTCCAAGTGCTTCTGGAAAAGCATTTTCAGATACAGCCAGCATTGACCTTCTAGGAGAAAACACAAATGCTAAGTGGAAGAATCAGGGCGGGCCTGCCTGCACTCTGGGACGGCAGGTGAACTGCCAGGCACCTCTGCTCGGGGTTGCATTACCCTGCATTTAATGAAACTCAGAGTTAATGCCTCTCCTCCAAACTGTATAGCAATAAAAGATGCCAGTCCAGCACTCCTTTTCTTTGGTTCCTTTCTCTCTTTTAATTTAAAAAGATGAAAACAGCAATGAATGTTAATTGTCGAAAAATTAAATTTAAGGAGATAAATAGGACAGAAAGAAAAGCAAAAATCTCCCTTTCCTCTATCAGAGATGACGTTACTAAATTCTTCTGAACCTTCCCAACACACTGATAACTTATTTAACAAAAAAAAGGTTCTTACTATACTTATATAAGCTAACATTTTACAAAACCTGGTATATAGCCTTATAACTTTTCATGAAAATAAAAATTTGTATACCACAGTTCTAATTGTTATAGGCATTTTATTTCTTAATATCATTTACTAACTATAATGATTCTCAAATTCACCGTATCATAAAAATCACCTGAAGAACTGCTTAAAATATACAGTGATGTATCCCTATTCTAGATGTACTGCATTAGAGAATCTCTAGGAAAGTGTCTTAAGAAACTTTATTTTAAACCAAGCTTCCCAGGTGATTGGAACAGTGATTGAAGTTGTATTTTGTGTTTCATTTAATTCTCATTAAAAAAAAAAAGAAAAGCTATTCAATATTTTACCTCTTCATCATGTTCTAGCCTAATTGTGTCCTTAATTTAAATTCAGAGATAGAATTACTCCCTCACACAGTACAGACATTTAAAATGTTTAGCATATATTGCCAAACTATTCTTAATCAGGCTATCATAATTTATGTCTGCAACTACACATGTTATTACAGTGGTTGCCATGATCAAGGTAATTAGATGAAGGATGTCTGTATATATTCCCCCTGTGCTTCCAGAACAGGTAACAAGAAGGTCCTTCCATCCTCAAATCAAGCTTTAACCTCTGCAGTTAGTCAAATCTGGGGAAAATTCTAAGCAAGGCCAATTCATTCTGCATAAAGTATCAGATATGTAAATTAGAAAAGGATTCTTTGTTTACTCCCCCCTTTTCCAAAATGTTAAAACGTTAAATACTCAAGGGTAAAGAATATGATGCAATGCAGGAGACAAAGGAGTCACAGATTCAGTGCTTGGGTAGGGAAGATGCCCTGGAGGAGGAAACAGCAACCCGCTTCAATATTCTTGCCTGGAAAGTCCCATGGACAGAGGAATCTGGTGGGCTACGGTCCATTGGGTCACAAAGAGTCAGGCATGACTGAGCAAACAGGCACACAGTAGAATTTTGAAAAGTGTGACAATTCTTCTGAATCAAGCATCCTTTAAATTTGGTTACTGGTTAAGTAATATGGGGCAATTATTTAAAAAACAGATGTCCAGACTCACCTGAATCAGTGAAGGAGGTTTCTGGAAATTTGCATTTTTCTAAAACTCCATGGATATTTCCCATGCAGAACCAGGAGAGAAGACCTCTGCTGACCCACATTCCCAGTTTTGTAGATAGGAAAAACAGCCCAGGGTGGTTCATTGTGGGACCTAGGACAGATGCAAGTGAGTGACAAAGCTGGGATTAGAAGCCACGTCCCTGTCAGTGAATATATTGTGTTTTCTGGTACTTAACTGTATCTATGATTAGGTCTGTGGATTTGTCAAAAAAAAAATAGACACTCATTAAAATTATAAAAATGAAAGCTACTGTTTTACAAATTCAATTATACTTAGACATGTAAAATTTGATAAAGTAGCTAATACTGGTTTAATAACCAATAAAATAGCACTTAAACTAATGCTTTTAGGTTTTATAATAAGTATAGCTTACCTATTAATGGAAAATAAATATGAATATTTCAGAACTTTATCCAAATATAAAATGTTNNNTGTAACTGCTCATTTGTTTCTCCAAAGATCTCCTGTTTAAACTTTGTCCTTTGTCAATTTTTCTGAGCATCAGTGAGAAAGCCTCATTGCTGAAAGTTTTTAAAGGCTTTCTTTTCTAGTTATCCAGATTCTTTCTCTAAACCTGAGCACATGCACTGAGAGTGGAGGCACCAAGACCTGGCAGAAAGAAGCGAACAGGAGGGCTTAAAAGAGCATCCGATACATATACCGTCAGTGTTTAAGTCTAAAATCTTTAAGTTTCTCTATTCTTGATTATGAAATGAGCTTATTCCAAGCGCATGATCACTGTTTTGCTTATTCTTCCTTATCTTTTATACTTTAAAATGTCTGCGACTCTAGACTGAATTATATTGCTTACAGTTTCCTAAACAAATATGTGTAATTTTTGCTCCAAGAAAAGCTCTAACGTTACATTTAATCTGCATGAGCAACTTGACCCAATCACAGGATTCCTCAGGCGAAACCTCTTTCTATTGATATATATCTCATTAATGTTATGGAGTTTAGTTGCATTTCAATTTTGAGCCAATATTTCCATTACCTTTATCTTTCTCAAAAAATGACTCTTCCGAATTGGAATTTTTCATGGTTGACATCACTTGACAAACTACCTTGCTCTTTCTGAGTGATATGAATGGAATAAACATTATTTTTTTAACACTGCAAAATGCTTCTTCAATGTTTTATTGAGGAGAAACCAGTTTATTATATGAATTTTCCAAAATTTAACTTGAGGGCATTGTGTTTTAATTTACTCAAGTTCAAATTTTAAAAAATATATATTTACCAAGATTGCATGTGCTTGTGTGTGTGTATGTGTGAACATAAAAACAATATCAAGAAAAGAAACAACTTACTAAAGGAACTGATCCTTTATAGATGCATGTATAATAATAATAATTATTCTCACATATATTATCTACTTCAGATAAATACATATGTACACGTGCATTGTGTATAAATGTAGGCAGGTAGGTTTGCTAGTTATTGAAACTGAAATAAAATATTTTGAACACCTAGCAGACACAGCTGTATCCAATTATCTAATTGCTCAAGCCTCTTAAATTCATTAAGTTAAAAACTGATTTCCCCTTTGCCCCATCACAAAAAAATTTACTTCTTCTGTTCTTAGTTTCCATAAAGACTGTCGTTATTGTTCACCAACTTCCCCAACACATGGAGAGTCATGAAGTACCTAAGATTTTAATGCTTAAGTTTCTCTCAAGACTAGATTTTTAACTAATTGCATTCCACTGAGTATAAGTTTTGTGGGATAGTAATAGGTGTTACCCCCAAAAAGGAGGAAGAGGAGCAGAAGGAAGAAAAGAAAAAGAAAGCATTCTGGGGTCGCTACATTTGGAGTATATTACATCATGCAATAAAATCCAAAATTCACTGAATCATAGAAAATACAAGAGAGTTCCAGAAAAACACCTACTTCTGCTTTATAGACTACATCAATGCCTTTGATTGTGTGGATCACAACAAACTGTGGAAAATCCTTCAAGAGATGGGAATACAAGACCACTTAACACATCTCCTGGGAAATCTGTATGCAGGTTAAGATGCAAAAGTTAGAACTGGACATGGAACAACAGATTGGTTCCAAATTGGGAAAGGATTATGTCAAGGTTGTATATTGTTACCCTGCTTATTTAACTTGTATGCAGAGTACATCATGCAAAATGCCAGACTAGGTGAAGCACAAGCTGGAATCAAGATTGCTGGGAGAAATACCAATAACCTCAGATATGCAGATGACACCATCCTTAAGGCAGAAAGAAAGAGGAACTAGAGAGTTTTTTGATGAATCTGAAAGAGGAGAGTGAAAAATCTGGCTTAAAACAACATTTAAAAAATGAAGATCATGGCAATGGCACCCAGTCCCATTTCTTCATGGCAAATAGATGGGAAAACAATGCGCACAGTGAGAGAGACTTTTTTTTAAGGGGAGGATCCAAAAATCACTGCAGATGGTGACTGCAGCCTTGAAAATAAAAGAAACTTGCTCCTTGGAAGAAAAGTTATGATCAACCTAGACAGCACATTAGAAAGCACAGACATAGTACTTTGCTGACAAAGGTCTGTATAGTCAGCTATGGTTTTTCCAGTAGTCATGTATGGATGTGAGAGTTAGACCATAAAGAAGGCTGAGGGTCAAAGAATTGATGCTTTCAAACTGTAGTGCTGGAGAAGATTCCTGAGAGTCCCTGGACTGCAAGGAGATCCAACCAGTCCATCCTAAAGGAAATCAGTCCTGAATATTCATTGGAAGGACTGATGCTGAAGCTGAAACTCCAACATTTTGGCCACCTGATGTGAAGAACCTACTCATTAGAAAAGGCACTGATGCTGGAAAAGATTGAAGGCGGGAGAAGGGGATGACAGAGGATGAGATGGTTGGATGGTATCACCAACTCAATGGACATGAGTTTGAGTAAGCTCCAGGAGTTGGTGATAGACAGGGAGGCCTGGCGTGCTACAGTCCATGATGTTGCAAAGAGTCAGACACGATTGAATGACTGAACTGAACTGACATCAAGCAAATTTAGCATATTTCATAATTTCAGGTTTTGATGGCACTTTAAAGTACTGAATGGTCACCATTTACATATTAGCTTCATCAAAGAATCATTTCACTGAAACATTTGGGGAAACCCTGTTTAGTCAGATTATTAAATGGATTCTCTGAAATATATTTAAGGGGAAATTCATACAAGAAAAATATGAAGCTACCATTCTGGGGGATATTTAAAGTACACCGGTATGTGTTGTGTGTGTCCTTGGAAAAACAGCACGATATATACCAATCTTTCCTTAATCATATCTCACACAAAATGATACATTTACTATTTTGCCTGTTTAAATGAGAATTTAGTATCATGTCTTCCTATACTCTGGTAGAAACTAAACAAAACAGAGGATCCAACAATTTGATGAACACTGTGTCCTAAGTACTATTCATATAGCTTATTTTATTCCAATATACATCCTAAATTGTGTTTATTAATACTATGCATAAGCTACATTTTTAAATCAAAATAAATAATGTACAGAGAAGTCAAGTGACATGTCTAAGTTGACCTTTAGTGTATGACAGTTTGATTCTCAGGCTTTCTACCACTAACTAGGTTATCCTGCCTGCTCTCACAGCATTCCTTGACACTAATAATTGTGATGGACTTACCTGGATGCTAATGCTGATATTGTTACATGTTATAGAAATGAATTAATTCACTAACGAATCATGGCTTGAACTAATGTTAGCCACTTTGAAACCATACAGATGAATGTCAAGCTCCTTGGAGGGGAAAAATGAATAAAACAAAAATTAAAATTCACTCAGTGCTCAGTGCTTTGGGCTAAGTCAGAGCATGGTGTGATGGTGAGATGGAGAAGGCTCACCCACCTACCTTACGAGGCTTGGGAGTGAGTTGGAGAAGTAGGGTATCACTGAGAAAGGACTGTGTGGATCACAAATAAACTGGAAAATTCTTAAAGAGATGGGAATACAGACCACCTTACCTGCCTCCTGAAAAACCTGTATGTGGGTCAAGAAGCAACAGTTAGAACTGGACATGGAAAAACACACTGACTCCAAACTGGGGATGGGGTACATCAAGGGTGTATATTACCACTCTGATTATTTAAATTATATGCAGAGTACATCATGCAAAATGAGAGTCTGGATGAATCACAAGCTGGAATTAAGATTGCTGAGAGAAATATCAATAACCTCAGATACACAGATGATGCCACTCTAGTGGCAGAAAGTGAAGAGGAACTAAAAAGCCTCTTGATGAGCATGAAAGAGGAGAACGAAAAAGCTGGCTTAAAACTCAACATTCCAAAAACTAAGATCATGTCATCTAGTCCATCACTTCATGGGAGGCAGAAAGATGGGGATAAAGTAGAAATGGTGACAAATTTTGGGCTCCAAAAGTTTTCGGCAGACAGATTTTTGGGCTCCAAAATCACTGTGGATGGTGACTGCAGCCAGGATATTATAAAAGCCTTTGCTCCTTGAAAGAAAAGCTTTGGTGAACCAAGACAGTGTATTAAAAAAGCAGAAACATAACTTTGCCACCAAAGGTCTGTATAGTCAGCTATGGTTTTTCCAGTAGTCATGTATGGGTGTGAGAGTTAGACCATAAAGAAGGCTGAGGGCCAAAGAATTGATGCTTTCAAACTGTAGTGCTGGAGAAGATTCTTGAGAGTCCCTGGATGGCAAGGAGATCAAACCAGTTAATCCTAAAGGAAAACAACCCCGAATATTCACTGGAAGGACTGATCCTGAAGCTGAAGCTTCAACTTTTGACCACATGATGTGAAGAGCTGATTCACTAGAAAAGACCTTGATGCTGGGAAAGACTGTAGGCAGGAGGAGAAGGGGTGACAGAGGATGAGATGGTTGGATGTCATCACTGACTCAGTGGACATGAGTTGAGCAAGCTCTGGGAGATGGTGATGGACAGGGAAGCCTGGTGTGCTGCAGTCCATGGGGTCACAAAGAGTCAGACACAACTGAGGGACTGAACAACAACAATCCACAGATTTCTTTTAAATTATGAAAAACATTCCTTCAGGTCAGTTCAGTTGCTCAGTCGTGCCTGACTCTTTGTGACCCCATGAACCAGAGCATGCCAGGCCTCCCTGTCCATGACCACTCCCAGAGTCCACTCGAACTCATGTCCATTGAGTTGGTGATGCCATCCACCCATCTCATCCTCTGTTGTCCCCTTCTCTGCCTGCCTTCAATCTTTCCCAGCATCAGGATCTTTTCAAATGAGTCAGCTCTTTGCATCAGGTGGACAAAGTACTGGAGTTTCAGCTTCAACATCAGTCCTTCCAATGAACACCCAGGACTGATCTCCTTTAGGATGGACTGGTTGGATCTCCTTGCAGTCCAAGAGACTCTCAAGAGTCTTCCCCAACACCACAGTTCAAAAGTATCAATTCTTAAGCACTCAGCTTTCTTTATAGTCCAACTCTCACATCCATACATGACTACTGGAAAAACCATAGCCTTGACTAGATGGACCTTTGTTTACGAAGTAATGTCTCTTCTTTTTAATATGCTGTTTAGGTTGGTCATAACTTTCCTTCCAAGGAGTAAGAGTCTTTTAATTTCATGGCTGCAGTCACCATCTACAGTGACTTTGGTGCCCAGAAAAATAAAATCAGCCACTGTTTCCACTGTTTCCCCATCTACTTGCCATGAAGTGATGGGACCAGATGCCATGATCTTAGTTTTCTGAATGTTGAGCTTAAGCCAACTTTTTCACTCTCCTCTTTCACTTTCAAGAGGGTCTTTAGTTCCTCTTCACTTTCTGCCATAGGGGTGGTTTTATCTGCATATCTGAGGTGATTGATATTTCTCCTGGCAATCTTGATTCCAGCTTGTGCTTCTTCCAGCCCAGCGTTTCTCATGATGTACTCTGCATATAAGTTAAATAAGCAGGCTGACAATAAACAGCCTTGCTGTACTCCTTTTCCTATTTGGAACCAGTCTGTTGTTCCATGTCCAGTCCTAACTGTTGCTTCCTGACCTGCATACAGTTTCTCAAGAGGCAGGTCAGGTGGTCTGGTATTCCCATCTCTTTCAGAATTTTCCACAGTTTATTATGATCCACACAGTCAAAGGCTTTGGCATAGTCAATAAAGCAGAAATGGATGTTTTTCTGGAACTCTCTTACTTTTTCAGTGATCCAGTGGATGTTGGCAATTTGATCTCTGGTTCCTTTGTCTTTTCTAAAACCAACTTGAACATCTGGAAGTTCATGGTTTACGTATTGCTGAAGCCTGGCTTGGAGCTCCCCATCAAAGCTCATAAGATGACTAACCTCTCTCTCTTTTCCCTAAAATACACATACTTACTATAGAATCAGGAAATTAAAAGTCTTTTTGGTGTAATATTTTCTCATTTACATAATGATTTCCTGATCGAACCCGGGTCTCCTGCATTCCAGGCAGATGCTTTAACCTCTGAGCCACCAGGGTAGCCCAATAGAAATCAAGTCTAATTAGAAGTAAGCCAGCCTATGGTGGACTCTGGTCAAGTTATGGGTCTGAATTCTCCACATCTTAAAGATACCATCAATTTTGAGAACTTCTGCTATTGACTAGTTTCAATGGCTCTATTTGAGTGCTGCTGTCTCTAGGCATCATGTCTCTAAGCATGATGTCGTAATGTCTCTAGGCCATTGTTTTTCCAGGTTTCCCTTGCAGTTCACCAGTTAATATGCCATCACAGAGCCCCTTCTGCACTCTGGGCTGGACTTGGCTTGGTGCATTAGGTTCTGTCATGTTGTTTCTTTTTCTTTTAAGAAGAACCCTTCTACAAGCAGCCTATGGGGCTCAGTGACCTTCCCTATGAATTTCAAGTGTTTATCTGAGGAATTTTTCCATTTATACATTGGGCATACCATCTCTCAGATGATCAGTGGTGGTAATCAAAGAGAGACCAAATAAAAGTATTGATTGCTTATTTTACTGGTAGAGATTTTCAGTTATTCTTCAGAACTCATTCTTTCCTTCAATTAATTGAACTTTTCAGTTTTTAGCTAAATACAAAGATTCTGAGAAACTGGACCATTTCCTTACTTCTTTTACACCTGGATTTTGTCATCTGAGTTAGTTCTTGCCAAAGGGCAAAAAATGAAAATGCCGTGTGAGAACCCTTCTTATGACAAAAAAACAGATGCATACCCTTTGTCTCCAATCCTGTACCACATCGTATTCTTGCTAGATAGAAATCAGATGAACAGGTTGGCGTTCTGGCCACCTTGGACTGTGGAGGCGAACACGAGGATAGAAGTCATACGTGACAAAGAAATAGGAAAGAATAAGCCTGGGTCTCTGATTTCATTAGCATCATAGTAGTGTTGGACTTTGTCAACAAAAAGAAAAGTAAGCTTTTATTTTTGCTTCAGTTCACTCATCCAGTTATGTCCAACTCTTTGTGACCCCGTGGACTACAGCATGACGGGCTTCTCTGTCCATCACTGACTCTTAGAGCTTGCTCAGACTCATGTTCATTGAGTCGATGATGCCATCCAACCATCTCATCCTCTGTTGTCCCCTTCTCCTGCCACCTTCAATCTTCCCCATCATCAGGGTCTTTTCTAATGAGTCAGTTCTTTGTTCACATCAGGTGGCCAAAGTATTGGTTTAGGCAACATTATTTGAAGATTTCTTATCATTTACATTTATAACTAAACTTGATATGCATAATAATCCAAAATATTTTCAGAAAAATATTGAAGATGACATATATGAATGGAAGAAAACAGTTATGGAAGAAAAAGTTCCATTCCCTATGCTTCACTATCACATTTTAGATTTTGATATGATCATTAATTTTAAGGTTGTATAAAAAGAAAATTATTTTTTGATCATCCACTTTGTGTTATGCCTGTGAACTATGTTTTATATTACTTTTCATTCAATAGCAAACTCCCAAAATAAATAACACATTGTACTATTGAAATCAACCTGTCTTTTTATGGTAACATAATAAGTTTAACAAATCTCTACTATTGTGTTTTCATAGCTTTTCCCTACATTTTTCTTATATTCGAGAATTATACAATCTTCAAGGTGAAAAAAAATCTTTGTCTATAGAACAAAATATTGGTTTAGATGATCTCTAAATGATTAAGCAATAAACACTGGTTAAAAATTTAGAGCACTTGACTCCATTTTATTATTGCATTTCTTTTCATGATTGCATAAAATATTAGAGCTAGAAGGAAATGTACAAACATCTGGGCAATTTTGAAATAACTTTTGTTACTTGTAAGCAGTTGTAGTGATCTCTGGCTGACTTGTGTAATCCAACTTATTTTTCTGGAAGCATAGATTTCTTAAGAGGTATTAGTTTGTCCATATCTATCATGGTATATGTCCTAGGCTTCACAGATTTGATGTTATTAATAATAACAAATTGAAAGTCACTCAACAAGTCTATCATGCTAAGACTTCTGAGTTACAGGTTTGTTGAAATCTAATACAGCAATGCCCTTAGATAATTATATTTCTCACTAATTCATCTGCTGGCTTCCACTTTTGCTCCTGTAGTCTATAATCAGCAGAGTGGTCATAGAAGTACAATTAAAGCTGAAGTCCACCATGTCATTTCTCTTCTAAAAATTTTCAAATGGCCCCTAAATTCAAAGGCAAACCCAGAGTCCATCCTGGGCTCATAAGATTGTACATAATCAGTCCCCTCCATCGCCCTGCAGTCTTTATCTGTTACTGGTCCTCTTGTACATGGTCAGTCCCTTCCATCGCCCTGCAGTCTTTGTCTGTTACTGGTCCTCTTGTACGTGGTCAGTCCCCTCCATCGCCCTGCAGTCTTTGTCTGTTACTGGTCCTCTTGTACATGGTCAGTCCCCTCCATCGCCCTGCAGTCTTTGTCTTTTACTGGTCCTCCCTCTCTCAGCCCCAGGATTACTAGTTTTCTCATCATTCTCTGAACCAAAGAGATGGAGCCCCCAAAACTTTTCTGTCAGTCTGGACAGCTCTCCCTCAGACATTCAGGTGAAGCACTCTTTCACTTCCTTCAGGGTCTGTTCTAACACCAGCTTCTCAATGTCTAAAATATAATTCCTCATGTTCTTGGTTTTCCATTACCTTCTACTGTTTTCCCCATAATTTTATAACCATTGTTGTTGTTCAGTTGCTAAGTCTTGCCTGACTCTCTGCCTCCCCGTGGACTGCAACACACAGGTCTCCCTGTTCCTCACTGTGTGCTGAAGTCTGCCCAAGTGCATATCCATTGAACTGGTGATGCCATGCAACCATCTCATCCTCTGTTGCTCTCTTCCCCTTTTGCCTTCAATCTTTCCCAGCATCAGGGTCTTTTCCAATGAGTCAGTTCTTCATATCAGGTGGCCAAAGTATTGGAGTTTCAGCTTCAGTCCTTCCAATGAATATTCAGGACTGATTTCCTTTAGGACTGACTAGTTTGATCTCCTTGCTGCCCAAGGGACTCTCAAGGGTCTTCTCCAACACCACACATCAAAAAGATCATAATCATATGCTAAAATCATAAAGTATACAAATTAACCCTTACTATTATTATTGTCCATCTCCTTCCTACTAAAAAAGTAATTTCCATGGGAATACAAATTTATATTTATTTGGTTTCCTGTATGTCCATTCTTAGAACAGTAAGTTCTGTCTCTCTCCCTCTCTTTCACTCTATAATATAAATTCATCCCAAGTCTTAAGCTTCTGTGTAGAACTTGGTTTTAGTGAAGAAACTTTTAGAAAAGAAGTCTCAGAACATTTTGCATCTAAACTCTTAGAACAGAGCTTGTTAATTTTAGCAGACATCGCCTTGTGAGCTAAAGTATCTAAAAATTGAGAGTGGGAGCATCCTGTAATTAAATGAAGAGAGATGCAAAAGAACTAGTTGACTTATTTCCATAATTTCTCTCTATTTGCTAGACAATGTATTTATTCTGTGTTCTAAGTATCTCTTGAAATGATTTTTCCCCTCAGTTACTTCCTGTCAATTCCCAGATCAATACTCTTGGTCACACTAATATTATATGTCCCCATATGTCCCCATAGCATCATCCTGTTCCTTGAGCCAGCCATAACCATCCTATCTTACTGAGAACACTGTCTCATCAAGCCTTCTAAGGTTCTACCCTGGGTCTGTTTGGCTCAATATGACATTCCTATTGACAAGCACAGTTTTTCACACAGAGTGTATGACAAATAAACATAGATTAAGTGAATGGACCTCAGATCTGCAGATGACACCACCCTTATAGCAGAAAGTGAAGAAGAACTAAAGAGCCTCTTGATGAAAGTGAAAGACAAGAATGAAAAAGTTGGTTTGAAACTCAACATTCAGAAAACTAAGATCATGGCATTTGGTCCTATCACTTCACGGCAAATATATAGGGAAACAATGGAAACAGTGAGAGACTTTATTTTGGAGGGCTCCAAAATCACTGCTGATGGTAACTGTAGCCATGAAATAAAAAGATGCTTGCTCCTTGGAAGAAAAGCTATGACCAACATAGACAGCATATTAAAAAGTAGAGACATTACTTTGCCAACAAAAGTCCATCTAGTCAAAGCTATGTTTTTTTCAGTAGTAGTGTATGGATGTGAGTTGGCCTATAAAGAAAGTTGAGTGTTGGAGAATGGTTGCTTTTGAACTGTGGTGCTGGAGCAGACTGTTGAGAGTCCCTTGGACTGTAGGAGATGAAATCAATCCATTCTGCAGGAAATCAGCCCTGAATATTCATTGGAAGGACTGATGATGAAGCTACAATACTTTGGCCACCTGATGCGAAGAACTGCTTCATTGGAAAAGACCCTGATGCTGGGAAAGATTGAAGGCGGGAGGAGAAGGGGATGGCAGAGGATGAGATGGTTGGATGGCATCACCGACTCAATGGACATGAGTTTGAGTAAGCTCCAGGCTTTGGTGATGGACAGGGAGGTCTGGCGTGCTGCATTCCATGAGGTCGCAGAGTGGGACATGACTGAGTCATTGAACTGAACTGAAATGAATGAAACTCCTACAAATAAACTTTTATGATTGTCTAATCCCATGGGCGGAGGAGCCGGGTGGGCTACAGTCCACGGGGTCGCAAAGAGTCGGACACGACTGAGCGACTTCACTTTCACCATCTGCTGCTTTTGACTTCAATTTCTTCCTTGTTTCTTTCACCCAACGTTATGCAGAAGCATCTTTTTTCTAAAATGGAAACAGCATCCAATTTTCTTTCTTGCTTACTACCATTTATTGCCCACAGGAGACATGCAGATCCTTTAAATGCCTCCATACGATCCCAGACTCCCTTTATGCATTTCTCTCTAGTGGTTCTACTCTACATCTCATATACTGTGGTCCAAGATGAAGCAGCATTTCTTTGAAAATGTCTATCCTTCATTTCCAAACCTTTACACATTCTTTTGCTTCTGCCTGGAAGGTGGTCTAGTTATCTTCTAACCACAATCAACTTGGTTTTGCAGGACCTTTGTAGTCAACTGATGGCAAACCCAGACAGCATATTAAAGAACAGAGAAATCACTTTGTCAACAAAGGTTTGTATAGTCAAAGTTATGTTTTTGTTTTTGTTTTTTTTTCCCCGTAGTCATGTACAGTTGTGAGAGCTGGGCCATAAAGAAGACTGAGCGCCAAACAATCGATACTTTCCAATTGTAGTGCTGAAGAAGACTCTTGAGAGTCTCTTAGACTGCAAGGAGTTCAAACCAATCAACCCTAAAATAAATCAACCCTGAATACTCAACGGAAGGACTGATGCTAAAGCTCCAATACTGAAGTCAGATGCAAACAGTCGACTCACTGAAAAAGCCCCTGGTGCTGGGAAAGATTAAAAGCAACATATGAAGGGGGTGACAGAGGATAAGATGGCTAGATAGCATCATGGACTCAATCGCCAAGAATTTGAGCAAACTCTGGGAGACAGTGAAGGACAAGGAAGCCTTACATGATGCAGTCTATGAGATTGCAAAGAGTCAGACCCAACTTAGTGACTGAACAACAAAAACAGACTTATTTATCTTGAGTTTTGCTTGTTTCACCCATTTAGAAGCCAATGAGGGCAGAGATGACTCATATCCGTCCTCACTGTTGTATCCTTACTGGCTAAAACCGTATCTGGCACATAACATATTTTCTACAAATGTTCACTGAATGAAGAGTGTAATCTGGTCTATATGTCTACTGCTTCAACTAGGTAAGGAGCTCCTTTCGGAGGGAAGTGAGGGTAGAATGGCTTATTTACTTCTCAATCCTTTCCTCTAACACATCATCACACAGGACACACAATGAATAATGCATGGCATTTCTTTCATTCCATCAATGAAATCCATATGAAAGACCCTTCCACCTTATTCACTTTATAGACTGTGTTCCATCATTACATTTTGTATAGTTGTGATCATCTTTTTTGTGATGTTTCATTGGATTTCCAAAGCACTAGGTGGAAGGGAGAAATTCTCATTTTCCTTTCAAAGTCAGGGAGATTAAGACACATGAGAAATAAGACCCATATTTAAGTCAGTGACATGGTTAGTATTAGAATCCAAAATGTACTTAGCCTAGGATCCCCTGAGTTATCCTCTTTCCAATGAATTACCCTTGGATAAATTTATTAGAGGAAAAATAAAGCCTTTGGTTTTCATCAGGGAATCTGTTTATTGACATCTGTCCTTTTCAAAGACAGAGGCATATGTAGGTTTTTTCTTTTTAATTAATTTATTTTTTATTGAAGGATACTTGCTTTACAGAATTTTGCTGTTTTCTGAAATTTGTTTTCGTAAAGCAGAAAAGGAAAAAAAAATCTCACTATAAAGCTTTGACAATTAAGTTCATTTAAGAAGGCATGATAACTGGATGCCATTTTCTCAATTCAAATCACCTTAAGTTGTATTTAAAGAAACAAAAGTGCACTTGTGAATAGATTCAATTCAAACATTTGAGGGCATATTTCAAAAGTTTCTTAGCAAGGAGAAACATAAAAATAGGAAATGAATATTTATGAAAAGGGCCTAAAAACTTAGCACTCATTTCAGAACATCTTTTTTATGTGGGGGTCTGCTCAGAAGTCTTTTTTAAGTAAATATTTATGAAAAAACTCTCAAATTCCTAGATAAAAAAAGCCCATTTATCCATAAGGCAAGAATCTTCATTTTCATGTGCACTGTTGTAGCATGGCAAGTGTAAGAAATGGGAAGAAGTTTGAAGTCAAGGGGGAATAGTTAGATTATTACAATCATTTAGGTAAGTTTAGCTTCATTCAGGCAAAATGTATTCATCATCCATGTTGTTCATACGTATACCATGGTAAGCAAGACAGACACAGGCTGGGCCAGTAGAGGGCTTGGTGAAACTGACCTGCAATCCTAATAAGGTCTCATGGATATGATTCAAGAAGAAAATACGTCATGTGGATACATGGTGGCCGGACCTAACATATGTTCCTAGACATTTATTTCTTAACATATTTGAACCTTATTGAAATGAAATGTTTAGGAAAGCTTTTCCATTTTGTATGCCTTTATCTGAAATGTAAATGGATACTTTAAAGTGACAAAACATTAAAATAGTAAATTAGACAAACCCACACATGCACATATACACAAAGCAAATAAAAACAAATCTCTCATAACCTGATTCTTTATTCAATATTTTTAATCCTGGCCCATTCAAGGTTTATCTAGTCAATGTTTCCAAAGTTGGGGTTAAAACCATGCATGAACTAATTAGCTTTAATGTAGAGAAAAAAATGAAATGAGATGGGCAATATCAGGAAAATTATATTTTAAAAACATACTGTGACTTATGACATTTGCTTCAAAATATTTTTATGTGAATTAGAAATAAACCAGCAAATGAAAGACACTTTATATTCTTCTTACTGTAGTTACTTTGGTCATTTCTAATTGATTCACCATGGACAATAAAAATCGAAAGGCTCAGTTTTGCTGGTGCTTCTCACTGATAATTTATTCTGCTCCCCACCAAAACCATATTATTTTAGCTTACACACAGTTATAAAATGCCTTTTATGTTTGCATAATATTTTATTATAACCAATTTCCTCCCCCCTTTCAGTAAAGTCTAAATTTGGATGAACATTCTAAAACTTCTCCCATTACACATAAAAGCTTTTAAAACACAGTTTCCATTTAAAAGAATATATATTTTTTTCCCTTTGTAAGGGAGTAAGTTTGCATAGCCAACAGTGCAGAAATTCAGGGGAAAATAAAGTAATTTAAATTTGCCTTGAAGAAATACCTTTAAATTTTTTTTTTCTTTTTTGAATTTTTTGCTTCCTAAAAATGTGATGAAGCTTATTCTCTTGCTAATGGGGATTAGATTTACAATCGTCCCTTTTGGTACATAGCAAAGACCCTTCCCTTCATCCAGAACGCTCGTTAGTCACCCCTTCCCCTGTCCATGTCAGACTAGCTCTCCCCAATCTCTCTGCTTTCTCAAGATCTTTGCTCGTCTCCTTATCTCTAGATTTTCCCTGTATGGCTGTCACCTGGTTGAACGCCTGCACGTACTAAGTGCTCAATAAACAGTTGGTGAAAAGTAAAGAAATAAATACCTGATGTTCTTACAATTTGAAATAACTACCTTTATTATTAGATGCACTGGTTTTTCAGTTGATCTTTTATGTTTTTGTTGGAGTATTATTGCTTTACAATGCTGCATTAGTTGCTGCTGTACAATGAAATGAATCGGTTATATGCATTCATATATCCCATCCCTCTTGGACTCAACTCCCACCCTCCCATTCCAACCCTATATGTCCTCACACAGCCCGGTGCTGAGTGCCCTGTGCTCTACAGCAGGTTTAACAGACATCGTTCATAAGACGAGAGCCCTCCAGCTTCTCCTTCCTAAGTATTATCTAGATTCACCCACAGGCAGAAATGAGAATCAAGAAGCACGTTTTTAATGTACCTTTCTTTATCTTAGTGTCCTGTTTTACTGCCTCCCAGAGCTACTGTTCTCTGTGTTATTCTACTTCAGTTACATTCTTTTCCTTAACAAAACTGCCTTACAATTCCTGAATTTCTCAGTATCTCAGTAGAACGTTGATTATTTCATGTAGGACCTGCTGTGTGAATGTCTTGTTTTGAGGAAAAAAAAAAAAAACAGGGCAAAGATTTTTGAACACAAATCTGGGCCTTTGGTATATAACCTCTATAAACTTTTTCTACATCTATAAAATGGGGATAAGTACAGAAATTCTGCAAGATTGCTGTGACTAGTAAAGGAGTAAGTAATGTGTGTAAAGTATCTAGAACAGTTCCTTTCTCTATAGTAGTAATTGCTAAATGAAATTACTATTTTTATTATTAAAACTATCATCACCTAGAAAAGAATATTAAATTGATATCACCCTGTAAATTTGTTTTAAGAAGGTACTAAAATATTTTTCAAAATTAAGTCACTGAATAGATGACCAAGACAGTCCTAGTTAACTGAACAGGGCTTTTGTCATTCCTAACGAATACAAACATGTTAACACATACGCTATTCCAGCTTTTCTTAATCATAGTGCATCCTTTATTTCCAACAGAACTTTTAAAACATTATATCCATTACTTAATATCTATCATCTGATTTACTTCTGTTACCACGTGACAGAGATAGTGGAAAGAATATTTTTTGTATTTCATTTGAAATTAAAGGGATTGAGGAATGAAAGGATATTTTGCAGCACCAAGCCTGCTCAGACCATAACATATCAGATAGCTTAAATAAGCAAGTTTCAATAGTACATTTGAAGGAAGCAACGAGATCAAACACACCATTCTTCACTACTGACATTACAACTACAGATGAATATGCTGCTGTCAGAGGGACAGGTTCCCAACTTTCCCATAGTATTACCTAAGATATAGAAAATATTTATTCTTGAGAGGGAAATCATAGCTAGAAAATTCATTTTAATCTTGCAAATATTTAGTAGATCAAAATCTCTGCCGTATTACTCAGTGCTCCTAAAATTACCAATAATACCTAAAGAGCACTTGAGATTTACACATTTTGAAAAGATTTTCTGTTTTAAATTAATGAAGTTTAGAAGAAGAAATATGTAAGAATGGAATAATCATCAATCATAGATAAATGAAATAAAAAAAATTATACTGGATTTAAAAAAATAATAAAACTACAACTAAACCACACCGTTTACTGACATAGTTTAAATACAATTATACAGACATGTTGAAAGTAAAAGAGCAATGTTATATGTCTATACAACTCCATGTATCAGAGAAAGTAGGCTTTAAAGAAAAGCAATTGTTAAAGCAAAAGTAAGAAATTACATATTGATTAAAGAGTCAATTGACTTACATGCATGCATCTAATAATAAAGTTTCCAAAATCAGATTGTATGAATTTGCAGGGGGAGAACAAATTAGCCAAGATGGCACATTCAGGCGCTCTCACGCCTTGTTTTGTAAATAATGACTGTGTAACAGTTGAGATCATTCACAGCACTGCGCATGCACGTCCCGAGGGTCTCTCTCGGTCATGGGCTGGGCAGCATGCTCCCGTAAGCTTCGCCACGAAAGCTCTGGCTGCTGCCGCATTGGGCGATACTGGAGTGACATCATGACTATGTTATATGAGGTCATGTTACGGTTCTGTTGTGGTTCTGTTGAGGGCTTCCCTGGTGGGCAAAGAGTCTGCCTGCCAGTAAAGGAGACTCAGGTTAGATCCCTGGGTCAGGAAGATCCCCTGGAAAAGGAAATGGCAACCCTCTCCAGTATTCTTGCATGGAGAATCCCATGGACAGAGGAGCCTGGCGGGCTATTGTCCATGGGGTTGCAGGAGTCGGAAACAACTTAGCAGATATCATGGCTGCAGCGTCAGCCAGGAGGGAATAAACACGTCTGCAGTTCCTACATCTCCTCCCCTCTTCTTCTAGCCTCTTTAACTCGGGTTTTGCCTCCCCTGGGTTTAGCAAACAGTTCAGACAGCGTGAACAGCAAGAATAACTGGAGTCTCGAACAGGATCTGCGTTACAGAATTGAAAAAGTAAACAGTAAGAATAAAGAAGATATGAAAATCTGATTAATAAACTTTACCTAAGACCTAAGGAGATCCAACCAGTCCATCCTAAAGGAGATCAGTCCTGGATGTTCATCGGAAGGACTGATGTTGAAACTAAAACTCCAATACTTTGGCCACCTGATGTGAAGAGCTGACTCATTTGAAAAGACCCTGATGCTGGCAAAGATTGGAGGCAGGAGGAGAAGGGGACGACAGAGGATGGGATGGTGGGATGGCATCACTGACTCAATGGACATGAGTTTGGGTGGACTCTGGGAGTTGGTGATGGACAGGGAGGCCTGGCGTGCTGCGGTTCCTGGGGTCACAAATAGTCGGACATGACTGAGCGACTGAACTGAACTGAACTGAAGACCTAAGGCAATTACAATCCAAACTGACAGACATTGCATTCTTTCAAGTGTTTCCAAACTATACTAATATTAATCTGATGGTGAGCCGTTAAACAATTCTTAAGACTTTTTTTTAAAAATCAAAAATAATTTAGAATGTCTTCTCTGACAAAGGAATTGGACAATAAGATAAATAAAAATTGCCATGCATTTTGAAATAAGATAATATATGGATACATACTCATTGGGGAAAGGGAAATTAGAAAATATTAAACTGAATATGAAAATGAAACATATCAACACTTGGATTATATAATTAAAACTGCATTTACCAATAAATGTATAACTTAAATGTATAAATATAGGCATATTTAAAAAGAATAAAACCTATAAGCCAATGATCTGAGGATTCACCTCAAGAAGTGAGAAAGTGCACAGCAAACTAAACCCCAAGAGATGAAGGTGAATGTATTATTAAGAGAATTCTAGGTCTGCATAACACATTACCACAACTGGGCAGCTTAAAACAACAGACGTGCATTCTCTCACTGTTCAAAAGGCCAGAAGTCTCAAATCCAAGTATGGACAAGAGTGCCTCTTTCTAAGGGGTTCAGAGTTAAAAAGTGTTCCATGCTCTCCCCTGGTGTCCAGGGGTTGCAAGAAACCCTTGACATTGCTTGCCTTGGAGCCTCATAATTCCAATCTCCACCTCTGTTGCCACGTTGGTCTTCCCTTGTGTCTCTCTGTGTCTTCTTGTAAGAATGCCTGTCATATCAGGTTAAAGGTCCACTCCATTATGCTGTCATCTTGACTTATACCTTACTTATATCTGCAAGACCCTCTATCTAAATCAAATCACATTCACCAGTATCAAGGACTGGGACATGAACATATCATTAAGAGGGACATACAATTCGACTCGAATCAGAAGGAAATTACTAAAAAACAGACCTTAAGGAATGTTTAAAAAACACACACACACATAGAAAATTATCAAAGCCAAAAGTTGGTTTTTGAAAGAATAACAAAGGACGAATAGGGCTCATAGATAGCCAAGAAGGTTGATAAGGAAACATACACACTTTAAAGTTGGAAGAACCTATTTTTTTCTTTTCCTAAATAGACACTAAGCAAAAATGAAGATGAAGAATAAAAATGAGATCACTGTGATGTACTGAAAGAACTGGGTTTAGAAAGTACAGGATAAAGGAGTTGTGTCTCAGACCCATGATTTATGAACTGTTTGAACATAGGATAATCAGTGAAATTTCAGGAATTTATTTTTCTCATTTGTGAAATGTGATGAAAGAAGCATAACATCTCATGATATTGGTTTTAATAGTAAATATAAATTAAAACATAAATATGAATGGTAGCAAATAAACTTGTAACTGTGATTACTAAATCTACATTTCCAATTTGTCAGTTATTTCCCTTGGATTATTAACATACTGTCTAAATTACTACATGTCATAATTCTAAAAGTTTCTTCTTAGAAAACTTTGGTTACAAAATAATCCTTTAATTTTTATTCTTGATTCCTAGAATTCTTACCAAAATTTGTATCATC
>SJYQ01001052.1:136074-194823 GCA_006410935.1 Redunca redunca
TATTTTATTAATAACACGGTATTTGGTTAAAGATCAATAAAATGGGTAGCTCACCATGAATGCAAGAAAATGAAAAATTAGCTATTTTAAAAATGAGCACACATGCTATTTACTAAGTGCCTGTTTCTGTTAGAAGTACATCTATAGCTGTCTTTTGAGGCAGGTACTGTAATTATGCCCATTTCACAGATAAAAATCTGAGGCATATGGAGGTTAGGTAAGCTACCAATATTATTAACCTGAGTATTATAAAGTGGCAACTGTAATCACAGTTCAATCCTTAACCACTGTGCTTTACCTTCCAGTGCTGTAAATAATGTCAGAGATAACAAATGAAACTTGAAACATAAAATGTTCTGCTACTGTAAATACAAATGTGATTTTAATTTAAATTTTATTGATTTTTAAAGTTTGGTTTGCACTTAATTTGCACTTTTATAGTTTGGTAAAGACAAAGATTTATTTCTAGCGTTATATCTCTACATACTTAAGTAATATAAAAAATATTGCAAGCAAATATGTATCTATATTTTTCCTTTTAAATAAATCCATATATTTCTTGGTTCTGAGAAACAGCTGGCTTCATACACTTTTTAGCCACTTGACATGTCAAAAGTAAGAGTTACCCACAGTGTCTCCTGCTATTGCTTGTTTCTGTATATTTTTCATTTTATTCCTTTTTTTGCTTTCAGTGTCATAGGCTTTGGTGCTGTATTTGACTCATAAAGACTTATGACAGCTATATTTCATTGCAGATTATACCTTGTAAGAGAAAATAAGCTCCATTTTTGTTTAATGCTTTCTGCCTTGACTGCTACTTTGTGTGGAATCACACCTCTCACCACCCCTTCCCTTCCCCACCGTGTATGCTTTTGTCTAATATGACTTTTGACTATCCTTTTTATTTTCCATGATATGTTGTTAGGGGTATTTTTTTGCTTTTGTAAGAAACATACAGTTGACTTTTGATTTCAATCCAAACAGAGGCTGTATACTGACAGGGGTGCCAGCCTTCATCACTCTTTGCCATAGCAGACATCTTTGCTCATCTCTGTATCACTTTGCCCAGGTGTTGTTTATAGCTTTGCTCCCTTTGTTTCTACAGCCTGACCTACATATTATGTTCTCTTTGATGTTAAATTCTAAGTTGACTCAGAAAGAATCCAAATTCGTTTTCACAAACAAGAATAGAAGTAGTAAATGTTGAAAGCAAGATTATGACCCTCCGCTTTTCCTCTGCCGTCCCTGTGTAAATGACTCATTTATCTAAATAAGTTTACAGGTGTGGATAAGGGAGGTGGGGGGCATTCCATGTGCTTTTGAGGCTTTGAAGTATCTGGAGAAATTGAGTCTTCATTATGTCTTATTGTCAGGCTTTTCCCCCGGGCAGAGTGGAGCAAATGTGACATTTATCTGAGAGTCTTTCCTGATAAATGCAGGATAGAAATCTCCCTGTCCATTTTCTGGCGGCATTGATAAGCAAACTGCTCCCAGTGTATTTGGAAAGAGGGGGGCATGCTCTCTTTTGTTTTCATCAGGAAAGGACTGATGACAGAGGAAGGCAACCTCACACATGTCCTCAGGGGAATTTCATCTCTGTAGCCTGTTTCTTCTTAGCCTATTGGCATTAGAGTGCCATGATTTCATCCCAACCCATGACTCCATCACTGTTACAGAAATCCCAACAACTTCATCTAAAAGGTTTCTTAAAACAGTATCTTTGGAAAAATTATCATATCAAACGAAAACCCATCAGGAAAAAATCTCACAATCCATTTAAAGGGATTTAAGGGAATTAAACTAAGCTAAATAATGAGAACAAGAATGTTCTATTTAGGCAGAACTAATAAGAGAAAAAAAGAGGAAATGTTCCATCTGTAAGATTTTGTTCAAGGTTTCGAGAAACATGCTTATAATATTTAGAACTGATGTTGCTGCAAGTGAAAAAAATGCACATCAACTGGTGTCAGAAAGTTAGAATGTAAGTACAGACTAGTATAGCTAATCCAGGTGCTCAGATTGCATCACCAGATGTCAATGTCTTTTCACTGTGAACTTCAAAAGTTAACTTATTTTCCAGGTAGTATCATTGCAGGTTGATCTGACCAAATTCCAAGCATTTAACCCATTGGTTTCAAATCCAAGAGAAAAACATCTATTAACTAACAGACTTAGGAAATATAAAGGTTAAGCACTGAGTTTCAGTGAATTAATCTGGGTTCTCTGTACTTCCAAGAGACAGAAGTTCTAGGAGAAGGCGAATTGACAGATAATGAGGAGGACAAATCCCTTAGAAAGCCCACTGTCCTCTCACCAGAAGAAGGGGTAAGCAAAAGTCCTTCTTATAGTTTTAAAACCTCTGGCATGAGTTCTTGTATATTATTGTAATATTATTTTAATTGGGGGATAATTACTCAACATCACTGTTGACTTCTGCCATACAGCAGTGTGAATCAGCCATAAGTTTCACACGTCCCCTGGCTCCTGAACCTTCCCTCCCCGGCCCCACCCTGTCCTGGTTGTCACCGAGCATCACCCTGTGTTCCCTGTGTTATATGGCAGCTCCCCGCTAGCTATCAGTTTGACACATAGTAATGTACAAATTTCAGCGCCACTCTCTCAAGTCATCCCACCCTCTGTGTCCAAAGTCTTCTCTCTCTGTCTTCATCTCTATTCCTGCCCTTCAAATATGATCATAAATACCTTTTTTTCTAGATTCAATATATATGTTTTAATATATGATATTTTTTTCTCTTTCTGACTTCACTCTGTGTAACAGGGTCTAGATTCCTTTACCTCACTAGAACTGACTCAAATGTGTGTGTGTGTGTGTTTATAGCTCAGTAATATTTCATTGTATACATGTACCATACTTGATCCATTCATCTGTCGATGGACACCTAGGTTGCCTCCATGTCCTAGCTATTGTTAAGTAGTGCTGCAATGAACACGAGGGTACACGTGTCTTTTTCAACAATGGTTTTCTCAGGGTGTATACACAGTAGTGAGATTTCCAGACCATATGGCAGTTTAACGCCTAGTTTTTTTAGGAATCTCAATACTGTTCTCCATAGTGTCTGTATCAGTTTATGTCCTCACCAACCCTGCAAGAGTGTTCCCTTTTGTCCACATGCTCCTGTTTAGCATTTGCTAGATTTTTGATGATGGCCATTGTGACTGGGGTGAGGTCATACCTCATGGCAGTTTTGATTTACCTTTCTGTAATAAGGAGTGATGCTGAGCATCTTTTCGTGTGTTTGTTGGCCACCCGCTATTTTGTCAGTATTATTAATCGCTGTGTAATAGGGAAGAACAAGTCTGACTTCATCTCGAGTCCCTTTCTTTAACCTTCCTCTATTGCTTTTGCTACAAGTTAATCACTGAAGGAATGTTGCCTACAAGTTTAAACTATACATAATGGCTCATCTCTGGGCACCCTGTCTGCCATGTAAAGAACGTTAAGCTAAAATAACTTTGTTTAGTCCATAGGAAAAATCCTGACCAGGCTCACCTGTGAATGGCTGCAAGGAAGGAAGAAATTAACACATTCTCTCAGGAGAATGAATTCTAACTCAGAAATGATGGCTTTTGGGGACATGGGATACCATCTTCTCAGTCTGCTGACTTTCCAAATAAAGTCGCTATTCCTTGCCCCAGCAACTCTCTCTTGATGTATTGGCCTGCTTTGCAGTGAGCAATGCAAGCTTGGACTCAGTAACAGCTGTATTATATAACTTCTTTTAACGAATTATCATGGGTATTTCCAATGTGATTTTTATTCTTATTTTTATTATTTATTTCATAGTTTAACTGATTTAAATGCCCGCCAATAGTCCTTTCATTTCACTTTTTTTGCCACTTTATATTATTATTTGCAGTTCTCACTTTAGCCACCTAGAGTAGGAATTCAACATTTTTAAACGGATTTTGAACATGATATATTCCCTGAAGCCTTTTGTTATTAAGCAAATATTTCTGTTACAGTTTTGTGGAACATAAACTAACTTCAACATAATATTTATGCACCAAGTATATATTTCTTAAACTATCCTACCTTACAACACTACGGAGGAAAAATAAGGGATGAAGTAATTCTTTTACCTTGTTTTAGCTGATTGGATCAAGGGGAATATTAGTTACCAGCTTGCCAGTGACCAATTGCATTTCTTCTTTAACACTGGAAACAAAGACTGTGGGCAGCTACTGGGGTCATCTGTCATGAAGGTCACATAAAAGTAGGGTCCAGGGTCAGAGCCATGGCATGACCACGTGGCATTGACTCCAAAGCTGTTGAAAAACAAACACTATGACTATAAAATAGAAACTGACTGGTACAGAAAAAAAAAGAAAGAAAGAAAAAAGGCTGATGTGAATCCAGGAGAATTAAATCCATCATTGTCTTATTTCTGGATATATTTCAAGTTTGGAAATGTGCAACTTCATTACTTTTCCATGAGATTTTTGTGTTGTCTTGTAGTTCAAAAAGGTACTTGACTATAACAATGAGTCATTTTGGCTTAAACATCATACGCTTTTCCCATTATTTTCTGCCATCTAGTATTGCAGAGTCAAAGCTGAGATCAGCCTGATTATGTTGTATATTTTACTATAATTTTTATTGACCTGAATTTTCATGCAAACTCTTTTTGCCTGTTAAATTGTATGTTTTCCAAAGTGTATCAAGGCTGAATCTCTTTTTAGTTTATCATACTGAAATATAGGGCAGTTTTAAAATGTGTTCCTCTGTTATTTCATTTTTTCTTCTTACTTTTAGCTACAAGCATGATTATTACCTTTAAACCATACATTCTGATCTCTCCTTCCTTTGCACATATGATTACCAATCTAGGAATGTCTTGTCTTTACACCGTAGCTATTACTTTAAGTTACTTTTATTTGCATTCTAGGAAAGTGTCTCATGATTACACATCATGGTTTTAATTATTTCAGTGTCAAATTTGCTCTTTAAAGCTGTCAAGGTTGTTTAAAGTTTTCTTATCATGATGTTAGCTTTATTACTACCATATCACAACTAAAATGTATTTTACAATTAAAATACTGTGCTCTGGAGAGGAACTTGGAGAGTATAGTTAATCAAAAAGAGAGAAGAGACAAATAATGCTGATGATGAATAGACTGTTTACTTATACAGAAATCAAGAAGCACTTACAATATCTAAAATTTCTAACATGTCTTTGTTCAGTCAGTATTATATTTTCTAAGCTTGCAATCTACCTATTTTGACTCTCCAAACTAAGAACTCTTTGACACATAAGGAAAAAACAGTTTTTGGTTATAATCACTTGATCTCTGGAATGAAGCTTGAATTTTTAGTAATGATGCTCAAGCATAACACACCACATTCCAGATGACCAAAATATTATGCAAAATGAGTAATCAAATTACTTAATGTCATTAACATAGATTCAGAAAACACACGTGTCTCAGCATCCTAATTACAGTTGACTCTTGAACAGCAAAGATTTGAACTTCATGGATCTACTCACACATGGATTGTTTTCAGTGAAGACAGGTATGCACTGTGAATATATTTTCTCATCCTTATGACTGTCTTAATCACATTTTCTTCAGCTACTTTACTGTAAGAATACAATACATAATACATATTCGTTGTTGTTCAATATACAACGTATGTGTTATTTGACTTTTATGTTACCTGTGAGGCTGCTGGTCACCACTAAGTTATTGGTAGTTAAGTCTGGGGGAAGTCAAGTTATGTGTGGATTTTTAACTGTGTGGGGCGTGAAAGAAAGTGAAAGTGAAAGTCGCTCAGTTGTGTCCGACTCTTTGCGACTCCATGAACTGTAGTCCATGGAATTCTCCAGGCCAGAATGCTGGAGTAGGTAGCTTTTCCCTTCTCCAGGGGATCTTCCCAACCCAGGGATTGAACCCAGGTGTCCCGCATTGCAGGTGGATTCTTTACCAGCTGAGCCACAAGGGAAGCCCAAGAACACTGGAGTGGGTAGCCTATACCTTCTCCAGGGGATCTTCCTGACCCAGGAATCAAACCGGGGTCTCCTGCACTGCAGGTGGTTTCTTTACCAACTGAGCTCTCAGGAAAGCCCTGTGTGTGGGTGAGCACCTCTAATTCTTCAAGGTGTTCAGAGGGCAACTCTATATGTTACTCAAACTCATTCTAAGTATACAGATGAGTAATAAAAGAAAAAAAAATATATGAAATAGCAACAACCAATATGTGGTCATGACTCAGTGAGTTCACAGTTTACTGGTGTAGAGTGGTAAATCTAGCGTTAATGTTATCTTGTTGTTCAGTCACTAAATCATGTCCAACTCTTGTTATCCCATCAAATGCAGTCTGCCTGGATCCTCTGTCCGTGGGATTTCCCAGGCAAGAATACTGGAGTGGGTTTTCATTTCCTTCTCGAGGGGATCTTCCCGACTCAGGGATCAAACTCTTGTCTCCTGCATTGAGAGGCAGATTCTTTACTCCTGAGCCATCAAGGAAGCCAAAGTTATCTTCGAAATGGTAAACTGGCAATAGGAACAGAGAATGATAGGTGTACAGAATGAGGAAGATGCATTAAAGAGGGGACATTATCTTCTGAAACAGTGAGTGGTTTACCATGTGCTGTCTCTAAGGTCTTGACCTCTTCCATTACTAGTCCCTTTAATTATTCAGTGAGTGGTAAGTATACTTTCATTGTGTGTAAATGTTTACATGATCTCCAAAGTGTGATGAAGTTGAGTTTCTGAAACTATTGACTAGGAAACATCTAAGGCAAGATGGTACTCCTGATCCCTGGCTCAGATAAGAATCTGGGATGTGTAAAATCCACATTATGGATTTACGCTATTAAATTCAGAGAGTAGAGACTGCATTCCTCACCCATAGGCTTTCCATTTGTCAGCTCTGACAAGGACTGATCAACATAACCAATTTGCTTTCCTTCTAGGATTTTTATTTTAACCCGGAGAGAGACGCTGGTGTACAAGTGAGTGAATAATATAAACTGTGTTTATCTTAATTTGCTGATACCTGCTGGAACAATTTTCTCTTTTTCATCTCAAGTTAATCAGTATGAGTAAGAATTAAGTATGTGTAAACATGTTAAAGAGCGGAAAGAAATATAAAAGTTATAATGGAAAGACATTCCACTAGCTGCATTAGAGAAATGAGGAGACACAATCAGAGTAGAAATATTATCAAAAGATAGAAAAGGAAATTACAACATGTGAATGCTGGCAGGCAGAGATGCACATATATAATACATGTGCCTAAAATTTATTTGGAAAATGACTACGCCTTTTTCCTTCTGTGTAGTTACAATGTTTGTGTGGTTTATTGTATTTGGTGACTTTTTCTTAAGTTTTCGAAGAAATCAATGTACTTTTTACAACAAATGCTATAAAGAGAAGTGGGTACAATAGTGCAAATTTACATTCAAATTCTTACCCTTTTACTTACAGATTGGATAACCTAGGAGAATTTAACTTTTAAAATAAACATTCTTATGGGATGCCCCTGGAGGTCCAGTGGTTAAAAATCTGCCTGCCAATCAGTGCAGGAAACAAGTGTTCAATCACTGGTCCTTGAAGCTCCCACATGCCACTGAGCAACTAAAGCCTGTGTGCCCAGCTTGCTGAGCCCAGGCTCCGGGGCCCGCAAGTACTGAACCCTACACATCCAGAGCTCAGGCTCTGCAAAAAGAGAAGCCACTGCGGCAGGAAGCCCATGCACCGCCAGGAAGACGCAGCACAGCCATCAGTAACTAAGTGAAAATACAGATTCTCAGACTGGCGTCACAGGAAGAATTCTTTGAAATATTCCCTGTTCAGCACCTAACAATACAGCAGGTAAATAAGAGGTAATCAATAGTTTTTTCTTTTCTAAACAGATATACACAGGTATCGTCACCATCACCCTCTCCACACACAAGCACACACCCAGATTTCCACTTCTCGTTCCAAAAAGCTCCTTTCCTATCTGACTTTCATCACTATGTGAAACCACATGGAGAACTAACGCAGCTGGGGGAACTGCATGCTGATGCTTGCTCTTCTGCTTTAAAGCCATATTCATCTTTGAAAAGTACAGTTATATGTGAGGCATGTATTTGAATGGAGTCTTTGAGGTAAAGATGATACTTTCAATGCAAGCAAGATAATCAAATCTCATCATGGAATCCTTTGATCTTTGATTCAAAAGAAAGGATTATTTTCTCTGTATTAGGGTGATAAAGACTCGAAGACATCCCCTTACCCAGTAGTAACATGAAGAGGAGTCATAGGAGCAAAGATGGTTAAATACATAGGTCAGTAGGTAGTTGGCTAGATAGATGCTAAAATTAAATTCTCATGAACATGGTTCCATATATATATATATATTTTTAGAGGAGAGTATCCAAATGCAGCTCTATTACAGAGTAGAGTTTGAATATTCTGCAATAAAAGGCTGATTAAGTTTCTTATGGATACAAATGGCCCCAACTTAAGATGGTTTGACTTAGAATTTTTCAACTTCATGTGACAGTCCTATGAATTCAGTAGAAACCTTACTTCAAATCCTGAATTTTTATTTTCTCCCACTCTTTGGATATGTGTACAGTACTCTCTCAAGATGCTGGGCTTGGGTTATAATTCCTGGTCAGCTACGTGATCACAATGGTAAGCAGCTGATACATGGACAACCATTCTGTACCCACAGGAGTGCTCTATTTTTCACTTTCAGCCAAGTGTTCAATACATTACATGAGATACTCAGCACTTTATTATAGAATAGACTTCATGTTAGATGATTTTTCCCACTGCAGGCTAGTGTGCAAGTGTTCTGAGCACACGGCTAGACTCTGCTGTGTGCTCATAGCTTCAGTTCAGTTCAGTTCAGTCGCTCAGTCGTGTCCGAGTCTTTGTGACCCCATGAATCGCAGCACACCAGGCCTCCCTGTCCATCACCAACTCCCAGAGTTCACTCAGACTCACGTCCAGGGCAAGGCTAAACTATGATATCCAGTAGGTTAGGCACGTCAAATCTACTTTCAAAAAAGATTTCCAACTTATGATGGGTCTGTTAGTACCTAACCCCAAACTAAGTCAAGAAAGATCTGTATACTATGCTGAGTAAGCAATATCCGCCTCAAATCTTTTTGTTTCACACTTTGTTGCTGAAAAAATATACATATGCAAATATGCATATAAAAGCATATATATATATATTTATGGCTTAATCTAACATTTTTAATAAAAGTTTAAAATTTGAGACCTCTAAAAAGACAACATATCATTGTTATGAAAAACAGGTCTTATTTCCTTGTATAGAAACTGAAATATAAGTCTAGAAGTTACAATCAATTATGTGACAATTTCCTAAAATCCAATAATCCCCTCATGTTCCCACCAAAGTTTGAAAACAGTGCTTTTTTCTCTTGGAGTATGAATCTTCTTCCAGAAAGCAAAAGTCATGACTAAATGCAATTCAGATAAGTGAGAATTCATGAGAACTTTATGATTTTCCAGTTACTTTGAATTAAGGCAAAAGGGGCACCTGCCATAAGAGCCAGAGGCTGGGACACAATGCCCCGAACTAAGGAGTGATATTCCGAGGGTGGTGGGAGATCTTGTCAGAGAGTTAGTGCAAACACACTTCCTGATTCATGGTGTTCACTGAATGCCTCTCTTCCTTCTTCCACAAACTCACTGTCCTACCAAGTGAGTCATCTGATTCTATCCTGTTCCTAACTGATAATAAACAGCATAAGAACAACAGGTCTTTAGGCTGCTTTGAGTAGAAACCAGACGCCCCCAGCTTAAACACAGAAAGCTCAAGGCTTAAACACAGAAAGCTCAAGGCTGGCAGATACTTACAAGGCCACATCTTTCTGGAAGTTGAATCGAAAGCAGAAGCCAGAGTGGGTGGGGAGACCCTCTTGAAATTCTCACAGAAAAATGTTTCTTTTCTCAGCAGAGCGCTTAGCTTTTTACCATGGTTTCTTTCCTGCCTGAATTCTTAAAATTCCCTTAATCTTTCTGAACCTTTAAAAAAAATCATTTATTTAAATCTCCAAACGTGTCAGGGCAGGAAGTATTGTAAAGATATGCATGAAGGAAGTAGGAAGAGAAGTGTAGAGTGTGTGTGTGTGTGTGTGTGTGTGTGTGTGTGTGTGTGTGTGCATGTGTACTTACGCTTGCGAGAGTAACAAGTATGGAAAAGGGTCATCTGGTAAATGAAAAGAGCACAATTCAGAATGAAAGCTCCTGTCTTCTGCTTTTAAGTGGGAATATTTACCATTGATCAGAGATGTGCGTCTCCTAGACACAGGCCTTCCAACATTAACACAAAGAAACCGTGTGTGTTGGTCGCTCGTCATGTCCGACTCTTTGTGACCCCATGCCTTCCAACATTAACATAAAGGAACTGGGACAGAAAAAAAATCTAGTAAGCATTTCAGTTCTGAAATTCTAGGATCCAAACATACAGATCTACAATAAACACCACTGAAAACACGAATCTGAATATACTCACTGCAGGAGATAGGGAAGGACAGGGGAGCCTGGCGTGCCATGAGGTCACAAAGAGTCAGACACAACTTAAAAACCAAACGACAGCAGAAAAACATTTAACTAAGGACTTCCAACAACTGATATCCTAGTATTTTCTGGTAATAAACCAATGTATTAGCTGCTGTTTGAAGTGAACCAGATCACAGGGTTTGGGCAGCTGTGCTTGCTGGAAACACACTCCTTACTGCACACTGTTCTACTCTGCCCTACCCTCTAGTTATTTGTAAACAACACTGATGCAATATTCGGGCATCAGAGAAAATATAGACAAGCATTTTTAATCTGAGAGCTTTACAAGCCTCCTGCCTTCCAGGAATCTGCACTTAGCTGGGGAGGAAGATCAAGACATAGAATGATGGAATTCCACCAACTGGGAGAATTTGAGGAGGAGGAGATTCAGGGTAGAAACTTTGGAAACAGAGAGATCATGGGTTGAATTTTGTTCTGCCACTCACTGCATGTGAATTTGCCCGTTTGCTCATAGGGTTGCCAATGGGATTCTATGAAATAATCTTTGCATATTATTTCTTTACTTTCATGATCCTCGTAGATAGCAGAACAAGACCAAAATTTCTTGAATTAAATCAGCAAGAAATACAACAAACAAAAAACAACCTTGTCTCCTCTGCTCTTTGTATTTTCAGCAAATGCAAGTTCTACCAGACACGTTGAAAAGGCGTGATAGCAAAGTAGAGCAATTGTAACTTCTGATGGTAAAGAGCTAGAAGAGGAAAAAAGAATTACCAGGCCCTTTTCCACTTTAAATTCAATCAATACAGGTGATTCAATTTTCTTTATGGAAACACACACACACACATACAATACAAAGAATTTATTTCTGGTGAAAGCAAATAAATATATGAGTCTTTTGCAAACTGATGGTCTCTGTGGAAGTTTTTTACAAATGTTCTTCATTTTATCACTGTAGAAACCACAAGAGGAATTTTAAAGAAGGAAGCAAGGATTGACTGGACACTCAGGCACTCAGATCTTACAGTAATATACTAAGTGCTATTTTAATACATCAGAGCANTAGCCACATGAGAAGGAGATTCTTGAATGCAAAATGGCCAAGTGAACTAGAAATAAATAAATGCTAACAGGACTTTAAAGACAATAAGGGATAAAATATCCTGTCCTGTTTATAGGTTTTATACATGTATGGTGATTTTATTCTTTTGTTAAGTAAAAGTTTTAAAAGCTGAGATAAAAACTGTTCTCTTTTTTAGGGATCACTTCTCTTTTATAATCTGAAGACACACAAGGTAATGCTTAGCATCTGAGTTGCTCCTTTGTTTAACATCGTAGAGTCTTCTCTGCAGAGTAGAAAAGCTTCTGTAAGCAACCTTAAAAACGAGGCTTTGGAGATCTCTCACCCACTGCAGTTGAGTTGGGATTCTCTGGTCTTACAAGAGGTATGCTTCATGTGTTTGTATGTCATGTTGATCATAGTTTAATGGAGGAATTATTAGAGTCAGAAAAATTTGGATTTGATCCTCAAAGCTTCCATAGACTGCTCTGTCAAGCTGGGAAGCATATGAGTGCATAGATCTCTTGAACTTCAAGTTGGAGATCATGCAACCCCTCTAGGTTGCTCTTGCAAGAAGTGTATATAATGCACATATATATAACACATAATGGGTGGTAGCAGAGTAGCCATCCTATATAACCTATTTGCTTTCATAGCTGAGGTCTCATGCAAAAATTAAGCAGGAAAAAACTATACTAAGTGCCTGGTCATTTGGTATATTTTGGCATTATTTCAAAAACATCTGTATAACAACAATAACAAAACATCTGATGGCTAATCCTGTTTCCTCAGGTAAGTGATTGTGGCTATCCATTGCAGTCTATCTGCCCAGACTTGCAGACCCTGAATCATTTTAAGTTGAAGAAATGTTGAATGCTACAGTAAAGAATTGCATGTAAATAAGTGGTGCTGTCCCAACTCATTCATGGCCAACTCCTCGTGACCCCATGGACTGTAGCTTGCCAGACTCCTCTGTTCATGGGATTTTCCTGGCAAAAATACTGGAGTGGGTTGCCATTCCCTTCTCCAGGGGAGCTTCCCAGCCCAGGGATGGAACCTGTATCTCCTGCATTGGCAGGCGGGTTCTTCACCACTGAGCCGCCTGGGAAGCACAAAGAAGTTAAATAATATCAAGCATTCCCACAGTACTCAAGAAAACAGTGAATCATCATTAAGTTAATATTATTACATGCCTTTTTAACACTGTGGTGTCATCATCTGTCATTAAGTTAAATATTACTATTTGTCTTTTAAGCATTGTGTTGTCACCTATCAAATACATTATAGTAAGTATCAGATGAGGTGAGGTGAAGTTGCTCAGTCATGTCCGACTCTTTGCGACCCCGTGGACTGTAGCCTACGAGGCTCCTCCGTCCATGGGATTCTCCAGGCAAGAATACTGGAGTGGGTTGCCATTTCCTTCTCCAGGGGATCTTCCCGACCCAGGGATCGAACCCAGGTCTCCCACACTGGAGGCAGACGCTTTAACCTCTGAGCCACCAGGGAAGCCCCTAAATATCAGATATAGATCAACATTTGTTTTTCTGCAAACAAAAAAGAGAAATAAGGAAAAACTACTTTTAACATGAAATTTTGAGAAGATGTTTGCTAGTCTTCCAGTGAAAAGTAGTTCAGTGTGCTGCCAAAGTTAATTTTTTTTGAATGAACACAAGTCAATGTTTCTGCAGAGAAGCAGCACACCTGGATCCTCTCTAATGACTCACAACAAAAGAAAAACTAGGGAATTTCAAAATTGTGCGTTCAAACATCCTACCAGCATTTCCTCCAAGAAACAGTGATAGTTGTATCAGGAATTTTTTAAGGAGTCTAGATAACCTCAAAATCTTTCCAGCACACACATGAGAGCCCGCACGTAAGATACAACTTATTTATTATGAATGCTTAGCCTTATTTAGCCAACTGGAGAATCTCTGGGATCTGATAATGTCCTGTAATCTTGTTTGTTCTGCAGTTAAGATCCTTAACTCTTAGGCAGAATATACAGAATCTTTCCTGAAATGTACTAGTGTTTGTCAAAATAATTCCAAATCTTTAATGTTAACTTTCCTTTTCTCTGATCAGTTTTGGTGTGTTTATACGAGCATCAGCTTACTAGCTTAAAATTAATTTACTTGCCTCAAGTTTTCATTTTTAAAATAATTGTTTGCTGGCTTCTTGCATTTTGTACTTTGCTCTTAGATGATCAATCACAGTGACAGGCAGGGACTTTTCATCACCCTGGAGTACTCTGAACAATCAATTAAACAAGAACATGAATAGCAGAGCATACCAGAATGTGTGTGTTTTCTTTTTTAAGTCAATGTGAATCATCTGATTGTTCATATAATGTGACTGTGTATTTTAAGGAAATAATTCATTTCCTGTTGCCTGCATTTTGCTATTCATTTTGAAAGCTGGAGATGGTAATAACTAAACTACTTTCTTTAAGTTGAAGTCGGAATGATCACACTTGCATGTGCAACAGTTTCTGAAGAATGAACAATGTTTGTTAGTTGAGTTCTAAATTGATCAAGTGGAGACACAGTACATTTTAGTTCTATGCCAAAGGACATTTACTTAATCAGTCAGTCATCTTCAACTTGATCAGGCCCACATTATACCACTGTATTTAAATTTACCATCCTTTTAGGAGAAATCATATCAGCACATCAAGCATAGCCTTCTTCTTTTCTTTCTTTTTTTTTTTTTTTGTTGCAAACTTACTTGTAGAGGCATAGTCACAAAGTCTGAACTACATTGCTAATTTATCCTAGTTGATAAAGTCTTTCTGCTCTTTGTTAAATGACTTGAAATTTGAACTTGCATCCATATTGTAACAAGATCCCCAAATCTCTTAATTCCCCAAGCATATATAGTTCTCCCCAAAGTGTTATCATTTAAATAAAATAGTTTAGCCCAGTGAGTTGCTTATATTTTAGACCCTGAAGTATTAAGTATGAGAACTTTCAAATCCAGGCTTCTGTGAGTGAATTTTTACATTATCTTGAGTCATAAGCGTCTATATATTGAGACTCAGCGTCTTGTCCCTTTCCCCTGTGTTTTTATGTAAATGTATTCTGAGCCTAATGTGTTTATAACTAATATTAAATGCCATGTGTTGGTCTTCTGTGCTATAATTAAGTACATCCGTGCCTTCCGAATTTCTCTGGCAGCCATCTCCGTGTTCACTGTCCTCCAATCAGCTTCTGCAAATGTAACCACTTAAATCTGATCCCACTGTCTGAACCAGTTACTCAGATAAAAGGCAGCCAAGATCTAAGCCCTGCCCCATGTGGGAGCCTCTTAGTACGTTCCTCCGGAGTGGACATGGTTCCTCTTACTAGGAGTGTCTGTTCTTTGTTTCTTTCACTCATTCCTTATCTACTCCCATGTCTCCTCCTGGATTCTTGCAAGCTCTGTCGTAAGCAGGAACCAATTATGCAGAATTTAACCAAAGGCTTTCTGAAATTCAAACAGTCATAACATATGTACTGTCATTCTCAACACTGCTGGTACCACTTCAGATTGGAAAGGATGTTAAATAGGCAGTTCTGTTTCTTAAAACTACATTTATCATTTCTGTCTTAGGCCCTGGGTTAAAAAATACCCATTATCGAGTCAACTTACTTTTTTGATTCTCAGTTATTAAGTATGTATTTGTGCTGCATGATGCTCAATTAAATTAATCAGATTTCTAAAAGCTTTACTCGAGGGCTTTTCTTTGAATCACCTTTAGGCCAATGACAATTCTGCTTTGTTCGTTTTCCTTCAGAGCAAAATCGTGATATCAGCATGTAAGTCATGCAAAATTCTTACCACCATGTGATATCAGCATTTAAAAAACATTTCAAAAGTTCTGATACAGGTTTATATATTTACAGGACTACTCAGGTTTTACTTGTGACTACTCTTAGACACAAGCTGGAGACTGGTATTAATACATGTTCTTCAAAAGCAGTACTTTATTAAGCGTGTTCCATGGCTCCCCATTATTCTATCAATGAAAGCACGGTTACAGTTCATTTCATTCTTCACCAGATCACAAAGGCTTTATTTGGAATCATTATGATGACTAAATCAAATTAGTTTGATTCAGGGACAGGAGCTGCAAGTGAGCGTCTTTTGGCATTGAGTATACAATAGATTTCCCAACTACTGGCTAAGAGCATTGGTGAGCACTTGATATGACTCTATGAACCCGAGAGACAATGTCATATTTATTTTCATCCTCCAACAATCTTTTCGGTTGGTGTTAATTGATCTATTTTTCTCAGATGAAAAAAATTAAGATTTGGAAAAGTCTTAGCCATCCGCATAAAGTCATACAGGCAAACTATCAGAGCCTGCATGCAAACGTTAGAATTATCTGAATTTGAACTACACTCTGAGGCACTGAATATACACCGCTCCAGAGAACGTGGGTACAGACAGACACACGCATACATACATGCGTATACACCTAAAAGAAATCTCATTCCTGAACTCCAGAGCAAGAACTCCTTTTCCATATAAAGTGGAGGGAAATCTTGAGATTTGTTCCGAGTTGGCTACTATGTTTTAGTGGGAAAGGGAAGGAAATTAGAAATGAGGGCAGAAACTCGATCATAGGAATTATCATTGTTTTTCACCGGACAAGAGGTTGAAATTTTTTTCCCAGGATGTAAATATTTTGGGGCTTGCAAACCATGACATAGTCTCTATTGAAACTATTCCATGAAGCAGTTGTAGCAAAAGTCAGCCACTGACCAGAGTAAATGAATAGGTGTGACCTGCTGTGGCTCCCAGCGCTGACCCCTAGGCGAGAACACACAACACACCATATTTGATGAGAGCCTGGGTTTTGTAATCAGGATGCAGGAGAAGGCACAGGAGCAAAGTCATCACATTAAACTTATTTCATCGATTCTATGTTAAGTCCCTCAATCATGCTTTATGGACAGACTTTATTAAGAATAAAAGCTTCACAAGGGAGCTCTGTTAGAACCAGCAAAGATCATGCCATGGCAACTAGGCTTCCATTCTGGTGATGAAAACAGGTATCTGTGTTTTTGGCTCTCTGAAGGGTAAAAAGGAGAGTGAACTTTGCTGAATATAGAGCTTCTCATCTACTAACATATAACATTTGGTGTGAGCATTTGGTAGTGACAAGTTCTGGAAGAAATTAGTCACACAGTTGCAAGAATCATTATTAGATTTTTGGAAGAAAGATAACATGAATGTGATGTTCAAGGAAAGGATCCCTTGTGGAGATGTAGAAAGTTTAATGGAAATATTAAAAATTAGACTGTGAAATGGTGTTTGACAGCAGGCCTTTAAAATGGCCAAATTACAGGGGAAAAAAAATTGATGTAAGACCCATACAACAGTAAGTTAAGAACAGTTATGATTAACAAAGGATTTGAATCACTTCTTTGGATTTCATCAAATAAGTGGCTCTATAAATAAGATACACCTTTTGAGTAAGTTATTTCAAGTGATACACTTAAAAAAGACATGCATTTGGTCTTGTCCCTCTCAAAATACAGGTCGAGAATGAAGTACTTTGAGGTAGGAGAGGAAGACCAATGGGATTATTCTTATGTGATGTTCACACATAAAAAATGTCCATGTGGCAAAGCTATTAGCTAACAGCAGTCTCTAGAAACAGCTTCATAAAACCCTATCTTACATTTCCATTTCTGTGACCTCTTCCCCCTTTTCACCAAAGCAGACCTCTGCATGAATTAACTGTTGGTCAAGCAGTTGTGAATACCTTATAGGTTTCTCATTAAATTACCCCTCAAATATTGACTTTTGCCAGGACAGCTTCTGCATAATATGAATCCATAATGCATGGAAAAAAGCAGAGACATTGCTTTGCCAACAAAGTTCTGTAAAGTCCAAGTTATGGTTTTTCCAGTAGTCATGTATGGATGTGAGAGCTGGACCATAAAGAAAGCTGAGTGCTAAAGAATTGATGCTTTTAAACCGTGGTATTGGAGAAGTCCCTTGGACTGCAAGGAGATCCAACCAGTCCATTCTAAAGGAGATCAGCCCTGGGTGTTCTTTGGAAGGAATGATGCTAAAGCTGAAACTCCCGTACTTTGACCACCTCATGCGAAGAGCTGACTCATTGGAAAAGACTCTGATGCTGGGAGGGATTGAGGGCAGGAGGAGAAGGGGACGACAGAGGATGAGATGGCTGGATGGCATCACCGACTCAATGGATGTGAGTTTGAGTGAACTCTGGGAGTTGGTGATGGACAGGGAGGCCTGGTGTACTGTAATTCATGGGGTCACAAAGAGTCAGACATGACTGAGCGACTGAACTGAACTGAGTGACTGAACTGAACTGAACTGAGTGACTGAACTGAACTGAACTGAATGCAGGAAAGGGATGATATTCCTGACATTTGCCTGACTTGACATTTATACACATAAAACCATTCAGAATTATTATTTTTGCATGTGTGAGAGCTTAGTTTTATGAGAACATACAGATGTTTCCATTTCACCTAGAGAAAAAATATCTGCTATATAATATTGAAGATAGGACTTAATTAAACCCATCAGATGATAAAGAAACAATGCTACACTTCACATGACTTAACTGCAGCTTTGTCCTTGACCCTTTCCCCCACTCCCCCAGCACCCTGTGGGTTTCTTCCATGGCCTTTCCCCTCTTTGAAGTCAGTGGGGGCACTGAGCTTACAAAAGTCACCCAGAGTACAGAGGTGCACGAGGAGAAGGCTGTTTGACTTTCTGCCCTGGCAACGATCATGGGGTGGGTGAATTAGTAAGCAGAAAGAAAAAATTCTAACCTTGGTTCCAAATGCAAAGCAAGCATTTTTTTTCTTTCTTTTTTTGAAGTTCAATATTGTTTTCTTTACTTTTTCTTTTTTTAATATTTTTTGTTTTTACCTTTGCCCTTCCTGTTTCCAACAGAGGTTGGAAGTACTTAAAACTCTTCAGAAAGCATGTTCTGTTGATATTTCTAACAGGGACTGGAACAGAATGTATGACTTATGAACTTCTCCCCCTTTGATGCCCCGTCACTGAGGCTGGAAGCGCAAAGCATGAATGTATCAGGCTTACATTAGCTCTCAAGGGACTGCCAAGATCAAGGAGTCACTGATGGGGATTTCAAAAGATGAATAACCAAGCAGACTCCTTCAGTGTGCATTAACAGTCACAATTAGGAAAGGGCATTACTCGTGCTTTTCTTAAAGCAGAGATATTTAATGCACTTCTTTAATTGTACCTGAATTTCAACAATTATCATTTATTAAAACATTTTGAAACTTTACAAAGAAAGATATTTTATAAACTCTTACTGTAATGGTCCATCACTACATCTTAATTAGCTGTTAGTATTTATTAAACATACAATTACTATCTTATTGAAATAAAAGCTGATTGTCAATTAGAGAAACAATATATTACTACTTCGGCTAGTTAATAATTTAATATCAACCTCTCCCTTACTTTTCAACAGATGAATAAAAATTTAATTACTGTATATTAAAATTTTCTGGTTAGTTTGCTTTTATTGCACTATAGGATTTACTTTCTCCTTTAATTTTCTTTGACTTTCGTGGGCCTACATCAATCCACCTGGTAACTTTTCTACCACATCAGACAAAGACAGTTCCCTTGGTTCTATGCCTGACCTGATAGATGGATTTTGACTGCAACCATCTGAATCTATTGCAATTCCGTAGATGGTGTTAATTGAACACTGTTCACATGTAAGAAATATGCTAAACTTTTAGGGAATAGAGAAAGAGGCCCTAATGTGACTAACTGTGCTGATTTGCCCAGAACTGAGGGGCACCTGGGAATTGGGCTTTCAGTGCTAGACCTGGAAAACTTCTAAGCAAACCAAGACAGGCATTTTATACTAACTGAAGTCCTCTCGTTAGGAAACTTTCTCAAGTAGAAAAAGACAATGAAATAAAGAATACATGATGCCATATTAACCTTTATTAGATGGCCAGCAATACAAATAGGTATATATTGGTTCTAAGTGGCCTGAAGAGATGCTTCTACAGCAGTTTCTGTTCATATTGATAATAATAATCATGATTTTACCATATCTTATTTTAATGTAAAACTTCATCGAATATATGATACTTATGGTGCTCTTAGAATTCTGAAGTTCTGAGCAGTTTAAAAAGCTGCATTAAGTTCTCCTTAACTTAGGGCTAGAAATTTCCTGATGCCAGAAATGATAAACATTGGGATTATAAGTTATACCTTCACTACCTAGTGCTTTATGTTTTTCAGATTTCCCTATGTGATTCTCTTGGTACTGTTGCGTGAGATACACAAATTAATGCATCAAATAACAGCTCCATAGGATATTTCCGTCTTACATACAGAAATACTGAGGCATAGGGTTAAGTAAGTGGTCCAAGTAAGAAAGCATGAATGGTAGCCAGGATGTGAGCGTCACTAGTCTAGCTTCAAAGCCCAAGGCCATAACCATAATTACTACCTGCCTTCTTGCAGCAGCACTTGACTTTGGTGTTACAGTTCTTATCATTCAATTAATTGAAACTTAATAATAAAGAGGGTTATCCCACTCCGATTGCTAGCACAGCAGGCGAGGTCAGGTTTGAACAAGCTTTCTATAGCAATATTCACTTAATGAACATGAATATGAGCAAACTTCAGGAGACAGGAGAGGAGAGAGGAGCTTGGCAAGCTACAGTCCGTGGGGTTGCAAAGAGTTGGACCTGACTTTGAGACTAAACAACAAGAAGCCTAACGTCAACCCATATAACAGAATTTATTCACTCACCAAGTTATAAACCAAGTGGAGTCGGGGAATCAAAGGAATGAGGGGAAAATGATCACTTCCTTGGCACTTATACTCTAACAGGGAGAGGAAATGTAAGTTTCGATTTGTTTTCTTTTGGATTCATTTATTATTTTTTTAAAAAGCTGTGGTATCAAATAGATGTAAGCTTCATTTGAACAAAGAAAAAGTACATAAGTAAACAAAGCGTTTCCACTCCGAAGCAGGTGAGCGAGATTTAGTGTTCCATCTAGGCGATGTTCCTGGGCTTCCCCGGTGGCACAGACGATAAGGAGTCTACCTGCAACGCAAGAGACCCAGGTTCGATCCCTGGGTCAGGAAGATCCCCTGGAGAAGCTAATGGCTACTCACTGCAGTACTCTTGCTTGGAGAATTCCACTGATGGGGGTCCTAGCAGGCTAGAGCCCATGGGGTAGCAAAGAGTTGCACATGACTGAGTGACTAACACTCTGGCATTTTCACTCCTCGGTATCTATCCCCCTTCATCATTCAGGAGGAGGGGTGAGCTGGAACTGGGTTCTAACCAGCGTGGCTTAGGAATCATTGCTAGAAATTCTAAGGCCGTAGTATCAGATACTATGAAATAATGGAGAAAGATCTCACAGATCTGGTGGGATTTGATGTGGGCCTTAAATCATAAGTAGCATTTCTCTGATTTCACTTAGGAAAGTAGTTTTATTTTGTGGGGATGGTCAGCAAGAAAAGCCAGCCATTTAACAAAATCAGGACATTTGTACTGAGAAATCAAGACAGAAAATGGTGTGAGGTTATAAAATGGCTTCCTTATAGATTTCCTGAAGAAAGAAAAATAGCTAAAAACAGGTAAATCAAAGGGAAGAAGCTGAATAGTCCTCAAGATAGTCTCAGTGTATGCAAAATTCTACTCTCACTGGGATGTAAAATGACAGTCGCACAAGTCTTTTCACAACTACAGTATAAATAATGTTAGCGATACCCTTAAACTACTAGAAAAAATGAAAACATCAGTCAGATTTCATCTTGTTATTTTAAATAATTATAGAGTCTTATCAAACTACTTAGTATATCTAGATGGGTATCCACTTAAATGTATATAAAGAAAAAATAATGCAAAATACAGCTAAATTCTATGCCATATTGGCAACATTTGCAGTCTTCTGCAAGCTGTCAGAAGTAGGTAATGTGGTGGCATGGATATTTGTATCCTGACTACTTCCTTATTTAAATGACCAAGTCTCCATTACACACTAAAAATCAAGGTGTGCCATTCAAATCCCAATTTATGTATCTGGTCATTTTCCAACCACAGTCACCAGAACAGAAAAGCCAAGGATTTTAGGATGAATTATTATATCTAATTGAGTTTTATTTATTAATCTGAAGAAGATTAAATTAAGTAGAGAAGTACTTAACAGAATTTAACTTGGATATCAATAATCTGATTTCAGAATATGCTGTACATATTTGACAATTTGAGAATTTGGCTAGTCAGGATAAATGTTAATACTTGCAATTCCTTTTTAAAATGTGTTAAGTGATCAGTCAAGGCTTCGCTGTGGCTCAGCTGGTGAAAAAAAAATCTGCCTGCCAATGCAGGAGATGCAAAAGATGGAGGTTTGATCCCTGGGTCAAGAAGGTCCCTGGAGAAGCAAGTGGAAAGCCACTCCAGTATTCTAGCCTGGGGTATCTATGGACACCCACTCCAGTATTCTAGCCTAGGAGATCTGTGGACAGAGCCTGGCAGGGTGCTGTCCATGGGGTCACAAGAGTTGGACACGAATGAGCACTCTGGGGCCAGGTGATTAGTCTAACCCCCTCCTGTATTCTTGCCTGGAGAATCCCATGGACATAGGGCTGTTCAGAATTGGACACAACTGAAGCGACTTAGCATGGCACGGCAAGTGATTGGTTTTGCAACTTTACATTGAAGTCCAGTAAAGTTTATACACACTGACAAATTATTTAAGAGAATACCATATTTCTGAGGGCTTCCCTGGTGGCTCAGATGGTAAAGAATCTGCCTGGAATGCAGCAGGCCCAGGGTTCATTCCCTAGGTCAGGAAGGAAGAACCCCCGGAGAAGGGAGTGGCTCCCCACTCCAGTATTCTTTCCTGGTGAATCCCATGGACAGGTCAGTCTGACAGGCTACAGTCCATGGGGTCACAAAGAGTCGACATGACTGAGCGCCTAACACTTTCACTTTCATATATATTGCATCTATTTAATTTACAAGATTTACTTTAGTATTAGGGACAGTTTATAGTCACTTGAATAATTTAAGTTCCTTAAAAGAAACTATAGGGCAATACATTTCAAAATGAGAAGTATATTTAACAATTTTGTAAATGGGGGGAAAAACCGTATTAAGGCGTCTTAAGAGTGATTATTATCATTTGCTATACTTACTAATAGAAGTGAAAAATAAAGTAGAACAGGAAACTAAGTTTAGGATATGTACTATCACTAAATTTGCTATTGACTATTTAAGGCAAAACGTGAACAGAAGAACCTCCCTGAGAACATCAATACTTACACTGGCACTAGGTAGGTGAGCTGAATTCACTATAAATAAAAACAGTTTCTGTGATAACTTGGTGACCACGGAACAATTTAGAGATGGAGAGGGAGTTGCACTTAATAAATAAATAAAAAGAATCAAAAGCTACTCTGTGATTGGACACTCCCAGCCAACTGAGGGAAAGTTGATATTTTACCAGGCGTCATGCTGATTTCTCCAGTGTCTTAGCCTTGGACAACAAGGAATTGGAATTCGGAGGGAAGTCAGCGTGAACACTGCTGCACGAAGTTTCTAAGGCTTAATGGGCCACTCCACACCCGCATAGGGAGTGTTATTAACTGTCTTTCATAATTCTCATGCCACCTCTAAAATCAAAGTGACTGAGATATTTCACACGGTAATTAAGAAGCGGATGATGATTCTGGCTTTAATTTCATTTGATTGCAAGGCTATGGCTCTCAAACCTGAAAGTAAGCGGGGGCGTGGAGTTAACACTACATCAGCCTGCAGTCCCGGGTGGGCCGCGGGGCGGGGTGAGGGTGGTGTCTGCGGCTTCGATCGCCCTCATCCCTCATGCTCAGGCGGCCAGAGGAGCCGTGCTTCAGTGGCGTTGTGAATGATGGGATGGTCTCCTCATTATGAACGTGGTGGATAAGGAGATATACTGGGCTGGTTTTACCCGATAGCTCCGGAGCCCTCATCGGCTAATGGTATAATTTGACAGGCAAATTTGAAAGCCGTTTTATTTCCTCCACAGCTTGGATCCCTCTGGAGGCAAACAAACTCCACACACTTTCGGCCTCCGCAGAGGCAAGAGTCCTCATTTCTGAGAGCCACATCAAGGCACCGGCTGGGGGTTTTCTTCAAAATGAAACATGTGCGGCCAGTTGACATTGCAGAAGGTTGGGTCGAGCAAACTGTATCAAGAGAGAAGTGTCTGCTGACAGTTTGACAAAAGTACATGTTGCTTTTGCTTTACCAGCGGAGAGGTTAGGCGTTACACTACCACTCCCAACGAGACCTTGGGGTATTGCCTAACTATCCATTCACGGCTTCCACGGTGATGAATGAGGTCTTAGTAGATGCCTTGCAGAGAGGGTTAAAGAAGAATAGATTCCTCATACGTCTGCCCTTTCCCCCTCGGATTGGCCCAGGCAGATGCTTAGACAGAATGGTCTGGGCAGTTTAATGAAACCCGTCTGCTTTGGCAGGTAACAGAAAAGTCTTTCAGAAGCTCTTGGAAAGCAAAAGCAATTTAATTTTAAAAAGTCATATATAAGCATGTGTTATTATATATTTTACACACACACATATGCACATATAGCAAAATACGTACTTATTTACTCCAAGGATAAAACTTTCATTTTCTGCAATCCCAGTTGGAGGGATATATAGCTGTATCTACATCCCTGACTACACAGTTTTGACATCAATATATGGTTGTGTTGATTGAACATAAAGGAAACTGAACCAATGCAAATCCAAAACATTTTTGTTAGGTTTGCAAAACAGCATAGGGAACTTTATAGCAAAACTTAATTTATTGAAAATATCTGAATATTCTGACAGCATGAGGTATTGAAATCATACTGAATGCTTCCTTTCTCACAATGCCTTCAAGACTGGTTTTCACATACAGCTGAAACTGAAAAAGAAGGGGTAAAATCATTATTTCAGCCCACATCAAAAATCATAGGTGACCAAAAATCATAGGTGATGTCTGAAAGAGATTTATTCTATACACAGTAGCTTCAACACCCTTTTATGCCATGTGAACTATTTTTGTTTGAATTCGGCTTACATAGAAAGTTATTTAGTTAAAAACATTTTCATTCATGTTCAGAATTGAGTATATTGTAAAATATAGATAAACATATATATTTGTCATGTATACATATTTCCTAATGAAAGAATAAAACATCCAGAGAAATACTAGTGAAATTAAAAAAGCAAAAAGCATNAAATTATGGCAAACATTTTTCAAATATTTATGAAGGATAACTAGGAGGCTAACCTGGGGGTTATTTAATTTATAGCAAATACATAATTTTTAACTATTAAATGATATGCTTATTCTTCTTTATGAAGAAACAACTCATAATATCAGTTTTAGAACATGAAATCTCATCTGCATTAAAGCATTAAAAAAGCAGTTTAAAACCAAATAATTGCATTGAGAACCTCCATGCTAAGACAATTTGAATAGAAATAAGTTATAAAAACTCCAGAGACCAAGCTGCTGCTGCTTAGTTGCTTCGGTCTTATCTGACTCTGTGCAACCCTATGAATAGCAGCTCACCAGGCTCCTCTGTCCTTGGGAATCTCCAGGCAAAAAGACTAGAGCGGGTTGCCATGCCCTCCTCCAGGGGATCTTCCTGACCCAGGGATCGAACTTGGGCTTCCTGCATTGCAGGCAGATTCCTTACTGCTGAGCCACCAGAGAAGCCCTTGGATATCATAACATTTGTTTAAAACAGTGTTTCTTAAATTTTAGAATGCACCAGAATCACCTGGAAGTCTGTATAAGCAGACTGCTGTGCTCCAGCCTGGAATTTCTGAATCAGTTGGTCTGCACTGGAACCAACCCCATGCCTTTTCTACAAGTTCCCAGGTGATGCTAAAGCTGCTTGACTGAGGGCTATGCTCTGAGAACCACACACTTACACTATCAATTTGATCTTTGAATGTGAATTCACTGCTACTAATAAAAGAACAAAAAATATGAAATGATAAAGGAAATGTTCATAAAAAACACTAGAAAGAAAGGAAAATGTTCTTTCATCTGTTTGAAAATTGGCTTTTGTTTGTTTGTTTGTTTACTTATCTTCTTTTTGCTTGCCCAGCGACCTAAAGAGGAACCAGGAAATTGGAGGGGGAAACATGAAGAGGCAATTTATTTATATTTATAGCCACTGACCTTGCTGTAGAAGAGTTTTTCAAATCTCACTCAGCCTTCTTAAGTCATGAAGCATTCTTCTTTTCTGTTGCTGTGACTTACTGAGATATAATGGTAATTTTATATGGATATTGTATTGTATCCTTTATAATTTTTTATCATCACTCTACAATAAAACACTTTGTATTATAGTGATAGAACGCCTTGCAAAAGCTCTCTCTCTCTTTTTTAACTTAAACAAACATTATTTGTCTAAATTTCTTGGGACATTCTTAGCTCTCTAATTTGTTTCTGTTACAAATTAATATAAATATAAACAGCCCTGGTGTTTCCTCTTCATGACAGGGATTTCCTGGGATAGTCACAGGAGGCTTTACTTTGCAGGTCTTGCAGTTATTTCTTGTTGCTTCTTTACCTGGGGCATCAAAACGAAGCATCATGTTTGGATAATAAGGAAATGCTTTCATACCTGGTCCACAAACCAGCGTAGCCTCCTTCTCAAATGAGAGCAAATGTGAGCCGCTTCTTGCTTCTTCTCTGATGGCATCTGAACTTGAGCCCCATCACAACAAGAGGGTGGTTTTCAGAAACCCTGGGTCCAACGGGAGGGGACAATATAAGAATGACCAAGCATCTTCTTTACATATTTAAAATGATCATCTTTTTCCATGTCCACCCCCCCTCTTTCTGGCAGAAGACTGATTTGCATACACTCCTAGAGACTCATGCGTTGTTTGGGGATGTCCCTCAACATCTCAGAGATGCAGTTTCCTTCCTTGGGTGGCTCTGAGTACACTCTCTCATGGTTTTCAAATTCCAAAGGGAAAGAGTCAGTGGTGCCAAATAAAAGCAATTCAATCATAATCAGAGCTTAAAAGAAAAAAGAAGAAGAAGAAAGGAAAAACTTGTTTGAAATTAAAGCTCTTCGTGCTTCTTCAGCATCAGGCATAACCCCCGATGCCTAGTTACAGCAGGTACAAATCTCAATACACAAGCAATGCCTAGAAAGGAAAAAAAGGGCAGCCTATTAAAAAAAAAAGTTCACTCATTTTTAATTTATAGAATGTCTCACTGACTGCCTTTAAAATATTTTGTAAGCCAGTGAAGTTTGACAACATCTGGAAAGATGCTAAGTTCCTCATTGGGCTTATACAGTGATTCCTGGCCCCAGGAAACAATGGGATTTTGAGGGGGTGTTTTGTATAAGAAAGTTCTTATTCATTCAGAAAGAATCTCCCCAAATTTTTCTTCCCAAAAATATATTTTAAAAGTTTCTGGCAAATGATCATATCATTCAATATGTGTCGTATAGTGGTAGTTGGTCTGTACATTTCCCCCATGGGCCCTCTTGTCATCTTGGTCCTTTGATGAAGTACAGTTAAAGTCTCGGCAACTGCTGACACTCAACAGGAGAGAAGAGCGTTTTGATAGACCCAAAATTTTCACCAATGGATCTATTTAGGGAGGCTGTACAGAGCCCCTGTTCCCCTAATCTCCCACTGATTTCCAATGCAAATACTGCCAGCCAGGCTCACGGCCACAGGATTTAGTTGCTCACTTCACTGAAAACCATGTCAATGCAAATTCAGAGGATAAACCAGCATGCAAATCCCCAAGGCCTCAGCAAGTTATAATTCAGCCACAGTATTAGCAAAACAAGAAATCAGCTGAAAGGTTATTTTTAATTTAAAAATTTTGCATCTTCACAGCTGGGAAAAATGAAACCCTGCCTCTTCTTTCTTATAAAACCCACCCAGTAGAAGCCAAAAGACATATGGTACATGATCACAGGCATGTTGTAAGATGAGTTACACATACCCACAGACTTCAACCAACAGTTACACAGACCGTTTCAGGAAGGGTAAAGAGACTTCTGGTGAGATTCAACTGTTTTATTTTCTTCCATTTTTTTTAAAGAAACTCATCTTTCAAAGATCAGAGCATAATTGCTGTCCAGTAGTGAAAGAGAGATGTTTGAAGGTAATTGCTGCTGCTGCTGTCACTTCAGTCGTGTCTGACTCTGTGCGACCCCATAGACAGCGGCCAACCAGGCTCTCCCCCATCCCTGGGACTCTCCAGGCAAGAACACTGGAGTGGGCTGCCATTTCCTTCTCAGATGCATGGAAGTGAAAAGTGAAGGTGAAGTTGCTGAGTCGTGTGCGACTCCTAGAGACCCTGTGGACTGCAGCCCACCAGGCTCCTCTGCCCATGGGATTTTCCAGGCAAGAGTATTGGAGTGGGTGCCATTGCCTTCTCCTGAAGGTAATTAGCTCTGGGCAATTTTTTCACCCTCGTTTTTGAACTTGTCTCTGGTCTGACAATTTCTCTTCAATTCCACTTCTAGGTGCTGTTGCTAAGGTCACTTCAGCTGAGACAGGTGAAGACAGAGGTTCTACTTTTTATCAGCGTGAGCACCTATTTTCTGTTCAGAAAAAACCAATGGTAATTTACGACTTGTAGAGCTATTTGGCATGATGGTAAGAAGTTTGCCTGCAATGCAGGAGACCTACGTCGAGGGAAGATCCCCTGGAGAAAGGCATGGCAACCGACTCCAGTATTCTTGCCTGGAGAATCCTATGGACAGAGAGGCCTGGCAGGCTACAGTCCATGGGGTCACAGAGTCAGACATGATGGAGTGACTCTCATTTTGTCACTTTTCTCAGTTTATTTCATCTAGGTCTGGAGAACGAGCCTGTTCTGTTTCTCTAAGAAGTCAGCTCTCACCTGTACAAGATACCCCAGGCACCCTGCGTTCCTCATGAATCGGGAGCAAGCTAGCCACGTGTCCCATGGCAGTAGTGCCAGGAGCCGGAAAGACAGGCACCAGTTTGGAAGGGGGAGAAAGGGTAGTTGTGCGGCTCCAGTTAGGAATGGCTGGAGTTTAGGAAGGCAGAGAGCGGGCTTGAGAACTAAGGGGTCATCAGCCTGGTCTGGGTGAGAGTGCTGGGTAAACGGACAAGTTACTAAACTTTTGGATCCCCAGGTATTCTGCCCGAGGGGTCTTAACTCCCGTTTCTCAATGTATGCCCAGTGTCAACAACACCCCAGCATCTCTAAATGAAAACCCCCTTTCAAGCAAAGTTTAAGGTTTGTAATCACGTTGAAATTTGACAGTTCACTTCAATACCATGCAGCAGGCCTCCCATAAATGATAACGTTATTAATTTGCTTAGTACCGACTGTGTCCCTGATCCTTGGTAGGTTCAGTGGCTATAAGAGAAGCCAGAAACGAACACTGGCTTTTACTCCTGTAGTAGAAACAGAATCTCCTAAAGGAAAAGCCTAACTGCAGATTGAGGTAAGTGATCTGCAGGCATTGAAGGCAGCCTTATGATCATAAGAAACTCACTTCAGCAGCGGTGTCACAGTAGCTGCGTGTTAATTAAAGTTTGTCTTTAACTCTGTTCACAGAAATCCTGTCATTCCTTCTTTCCCAGAGCATTTTGATCTTCAGATCTTATGTGCTAACCAGTTTTGCACTTCTGAATACACATTAGATCCCGTTAGGGTTAAACGTTCTCTTTCTCCTCCTTGGCATCCAGTCCTGGATTTCCAAACAACCGTGAGCCCTGCATTAACTCAGCAGACAAATCACTCACTTTCTTTCCCAATAGAGATCTCTCAGAAAAGGGTATTTAGCCTGGTAGGGGCGACTGATCTCTTCACTATTCAGCACAGCTAGTGGAGCGTCTGAGGCAGCTCAGGATTCTGAAAGGTCAAGCCACCTCACTGGACATGTTATATTATAGTCATTACTTTCCTGTGGTTTTCCCCCTTTAAGTACTGTTCTCAGGCTCCACTGAGTCTTGACCTCCCCACCTAGGAGTGCTGATTCCCGAGTTACCATATCAAGAGTAATAGCTCAGCCACACAAAATTGCAATGAATGGAGAGACCCAGAGGGACCAAACCTCCAAAATAGGAAAATAGAAAAGAAGGAAGAATTTCAAAACTGCCAACCCATGATTCTTGGATGCCTAAGTATTGGTATTACAACAGTGACTGAGACTTATGGATTCTAATTACCACAACACAGTATCTGTCTTCCAAAAACACTTGAACATTGTCATTAACTAATACAGAGCACAGAGCATCTTATCTTGTTGGGGCTTGTTCACTTTGTTCAGCCACTTACCTTTAAATGCAAATCTGACCAAATTGTTCTCCACTTATAGCGTTTCGAGGATTTCTCTTAGGGATGTCCCTAGGAGTCCAGGGGTTAAGACCCTGAATTTCCACTGCAGGGGTGCAGGTTCAATCCTTGGTCAATAAATTAAGATCCCTAATGCCGTAAAACTTGGCCAATAAATGAATAATAAATATGGTTTCCCAAGTGGTGCAATGGTTAAAGAAGCAGCCTGTCAATGCAGGAGGTGCAAGAGATGCTGTCTGATCCCTGGGTCGGGAAGACCCCTTCGAGTAGGAAATGGTAACCCACTCCGATATTCTTGCCTGGGAAAACCCAAGGACAGAGGAGCCTGGCAGTGTCACAAAAAGTCAGACACAACTAAGCACAAAACAGACAGACAGAAGTAATAATTAAGTCAAAGTCTCAATCAACTGGGAAATTCTGTGATTTAAAAACACAGTTTCTATTAAGCAATGTAAACAAGGTTCAGTTCTCTATAAGTCCCTTCATCTACTGTGGCCCTTTCACCTTGGATCCTATGCACCTACCATATTGAAGATAGAGATTTCAAATATGTCTTATTAGTGTGTGAATCTGAATGTTTTATCACACTTACTGTTTGATATGAAATCTACTTATTCCATTCTCTTCTTTTTTCTTCGATAGTTATTCATATCTCCTTGGTGAGGTCTTCCTTGATTCCCTGAAAAAGACTAATTAATTAGAAATTCCCACCAATGTTTCCATTAACACTTTTTTTACTCTGTATTTTTTTACACAACATACCATACCCAAATATTTTTGAGTTTTTGCATGATTTTATACTATGTTGTAGCCTCAAATGCATACATCCTGACTTTTGAGTTGTTTATTCCCAGAGGATAGTATAGGTGCTGAAGCATGCTCTTAGGGAAAATGTGTTCCGAGCATCAGGCACGAAAAAGTGTGTCCATTTTAATAAATGGATGAATGGAGGAACAGGGATTATGAACTGCTTCCTTCCACAGTTGAAAACAGAGCAAAATTAAAGGCCAGATCCTTGCATATTGCTTGTTTTGTAATCGGTGCTGAAATATCTGTGAAATCAACAAGAAAACCTTATGGAGGCAGACAGAAAGACAAACTTGTGAGCTCTGAAAATGTCTCTTTTGCCAACAACGACCGCACAAGCATACCAGGTAGGCACATTTCAAATCTTTCAGATCCAATGTCACATTAGGAAAATATTTTTTTATTAGTGGATCAACTTCTGTGGTTAAAGAACAATTTGTAAATATTATCTTTTCAACTCAACTAATGCAGACAGTCTGCAAACATTACATTTATGCTCCAGAAGAGAGGCCAAGGGAGTGTGTGTGTGTGTGTGTGTGTGTGTGCGTGCATGCACGCACATGTGTGTGCATGCATGTGTGCGTGTCTGTCTTTGTGTGTATGTGTTGTGAATGGAAATCAACCTTCAGTACGCTGAGTTTTCTCCAGCCTGTCTCTCTCAGTGCCTTGCTAGATTACATGAAGCTTACCAAGACGGTCAGGCAGAGATCCCAATCAATCATTTAAGTGACTCTCCTTACAGGTTTCATACACTCTGTGTAATCCTAGAGACTAGTCAACAACACAATTTATCTCTATTTCTTTCCCTATCTCTTTAAAAAATGTTTTTTGATTTGGGTCGTTGAGTCCCAATTGAGTGTGTTATAGCATTGCTTCTGTTCTCTGTTTTGGCTCCTTGGCCTCAAAGCACGTGGGGTCCTAGCTCCCCAACCAGGGATCGAACTTGTACCCGCTGCACTGGTGACGTCTCAACCACTGGACGACCAGGAAGTCCCTCCTTCTCCATTTCCGTATCAGTCTCCCTCGTCTCCTTTCCAGGTGTGGCTTTCTACAATACTTCTTGTTCCCTGAATTGGGGAACAAACTAAAAAGTATAAACCATGTATTTTCCCAGAGAGTTTGCAATTTAATGGATAAGTAAAACTTCTTCCCTGTTTCAGTCATTGCTTCTTGATACATGACAATAATCACACCCTCCAAACTGCAGGACAGAAATGCAAGTGTCAACATGGTCCTTATTATATGAGAAGGGCTTCAAGGAATCACCTTCCGTGTGTCCTTAAACCCTTCAACAGAAGGACTGCATCTTAGCTTATCCAATCTCATTTCTTGTTATGCTTCAAAGGACTCCAGTTATTCTGTGGGCCTTATATTCTCACACTCACACAGCTCCTAATTCTGCTTTAACTCTAGTTCTTTTTTCTGCATATTTTACCTTCTCTACATACTCAAATTCTGCCCCTCTTTCATGATGCATACCTCATCCCCACAAATAAACTTATTTCCTGATGATTCTTTCTATCCCTGAAGTTCTGGTAAATATTACAAAGGTTAGCATATAATTGCATATTGATTTATAGTGTTCTCTATTTGTTCGATGTATGCACGCTTTATTTCCCCAAGGATGATCTAAGTTTACAGACTTTTACAAATATCATATCTTAAATTAGTTTGTATTCTCCAAAGGCTAAATAATACTTCTCGCTTAGAAGTTGGGATTGAAGCATGTTCATTGAATTTTCCTTTGCTTGTTACATCATTTGCTCACAGCTCCACACCTTCATTCATATACTTCTCTATGCCTGGGGTTTCCTCTCTCCACCTCCAACCTTATAAGCACCAACTTGTTCATCAAGACCCAGAGCATTGAAGTATTTCTCCTTGGACATCCCCCAAATTAATTTGATTTACTTACATGCTCCTATGATACTATAAACAATACTCTACTTTAGCTGCAATTACATACCCTTACAATGTTAACATTTATAAATTTATCACATTCATTACTATCTGTAGTAGATTGAAAAATGACCCCCCCCCCCAAAGATATCCACCTCCTAATCCCTGTAACTTGGGAATGTTACATTATAAGGCAAGGAAAAAAAAAAAAAAAACCATAAAGGAAGGTTGAGGTCTTGAAGATGTAATTAAAGATCTTGAGATGGAAAGTTTACACTCACACTTAGAGAATATCTGCATAATTTTTCCTGTTTTTCTATAGCTTATATGGAATGTTGTAATCTTTAAAAGTTTTAGCTGTAATAAATAATGAAGTCAAATCTTTACATTTCAATTAAATTTGAATACATTTAACACACTGTTTGATATTTTTATACCAGCAGTGTTGATTCACTTAGCAGCCTATATTCTAAAACTTGGGAGGTTTTCAGCTAAAGTAATTTATAACTCACAAGAATATAAAAGATTATCCTAGACCATCCAGGTGAGCTCTAACTCCATTCATATCTATCCTTTAAGGAGGAGATAGTAGGGGATTGTAACACATATAAAGGAGAGTGTGTGCACGAGTGCTCAGTTGGGTCTGACTCTTTGCCACCCTAGGTACTGTAGCCTGCCAGGCTCCTCTGTTTGTAGAACTTTCTAGGCAAGAATACTGGAGTTGATTGTCAATTCCTCCTCCAGGGCATCTTCCTGACCCAGGGATTAAACCTGAGTTTCCTGTGTTTTCGTTATTGCAGGTGTATTCTTTACCACTGAGCTTCCTGAGAAGCCAGAAGCAGGTGAAGTGTATGCAGAGCAGATATCTGAAGATGCTGATCTCAAAGGTTGGAAGGACACACCCAAAAGCCAAGGAGTGACAGAAGCTGTCAGAAACTGGGAGAGGCAGGAAAGGATTCTCCGCTAGAATCTTCAGATAGAGCACGTCCCCTGGCGTGGATTCCAGCCCAGGGATACTAACTTCAGATTTGTGACCTCTGAAAATATGAAATAATAAATTTTTGTTCTTGAAAGCCATCTGGGTTGTGGTATTAATAATGTTACACTCGCTGTGGGAAACTAACAGCCCATCTCTTAAACTGCTCAAACTATTTCTGATTCTTTTCTCTCTGCCCTGCCTTTAGCACTATACAGCTGCTGCTAAGTCGCTTCAGTCATGTCCAACTCTGTGCAACCCCATAGACGGCAGCCCACTAGGCTCCTCTGTCTCTGGGATTCTCCAGGCAAGAATACTGTAGTGGGCTGCCATTTCCTTCTCCAGTGCATGAAAGTGAAAAGTGAAAGTGAAGTCGCTCAGTCGTGCCAACTCTTATCGACCCCATGGACTGTAGCCTACCAGGCTCCTCCGTCCATGGGACTTTCCAGGCAAGAGTACTGGAGTGGGGTGCCATTGCACTATACCCTCTGCATAAAAATGCACATAAATGCTTATTGAGTTCCTACTAGGTGCAAGGTGTGATGCTAACATGCTTGGGAATGTTGCCACAGAGAGTGTAAAGGCTGCATTTACTCTGATGGTGTTTTCTTGTTAATATATCTAAACTGAAACTTTCCCTGAAAGTCCAGATTTTAATATCCAACTGTTTCTTGGACTTTTTCACTTGCATTTCCAAACGGTGCCTCAACTTTAAAATCAAAGACACATAACTTTTGATAGATTCACTCCAGTTGTATTCTCTGGATGTCACACTTCTGCTTTATTCTAAATTCCCACCTCCACTAACCCAGCTGCATAAAGTAAAAATCTTTTTTCCTCTTCACTTACCCTCCACATCCAACCCATCTCAACAAATCCTCTTGTCCCTGCCTCCAAATTCGATCCCATTTTCGTTCATCTCTGTCATCACCACCATCACCCACACCCATAGCCCTAAGCACTATAGTGGTCTCCGAAATGATTTCCATGCTCCTTCTGTTGTCCCTACTGCCTTTAATTCTGCATTCATTTTCCAGTATGTTCTTTTAAAAGAACAAAACAGGGAATTCCTTTGTGGTCAAATGGTGAAAACTCAGTGCTTTCACTGCTATGAGCCCAGGTTTGATCCCCGGTTGGGGAATGAAGAACACACCCTTCTGTGGAGTGGCCAAAAAAAAAAACAACGGCAAACCGGTTTGTCTCCTACCTAAAAATACTCGAGTGCTTTACTATTGCTCTCTTAGCTGAGGTGCGGTTATAAAATACCATAGACCTGAGGGCTTATCAACACAGGTTCTAGAGGTTGGGAAGCCCAAGGTGAAGGTATCGGCTAGTCCTGTGTCTGGTAAAGGTTTGTTCTGGTTGCACAATGTTGTGGCCTTGCTAAATCTTCACATAGTGGAAAGCAAGCAAGCAAGCTAGTTCTCTGTCCTCTTCTAATGAGGGCACTAATCCCATTCACGAAGACTCCACCTTCAATTGCCTCCCTAAATACCTCCAAATACTATCGTTTTAGGGGTTCGATTTCAACATATGGGTCTTGAGACAAAACGGTTCAGTTCATAACAACTGCATTTCAAGTAAATCTCCAAATTCTTACCTCATTGCATGAAACGTATGTCTCAGATTTCATTCCCTGCCATTTTCTACTTTGTTCATTATGCTCTAACATATGGCTTTATTTTAGATTTTCAGGTAAATCTCAGTCTTACCNAATACCATAGACCTGAGGGCTTATCAACACAGGTTCTAGAGGTTGGGAAGCCCAAGGTGAAGGTATCGGCTAGTCCTGTGTCAGTAAAGGTTTGTTCTGGTTGCACAATGTTGTGGCCTTGCTAAATCTTCACATAGTGGAAAGCAAGCAAGCAAGCTAGTTCTCTGTCCTCTTCTAATGAGGGCACTAATCCCATTCACAAAGACTCCACCCTCAATTGCCTCCCTAAATACCTCCAAATACTATCGTTTTAGGGGTTCGATTTCAACATATGTGCCAGGCTCCTCTGTCTATGGGATTTCCCAGGCAAGAAAACTGGAGTGTGTTGCCATTTTCTTCTCCAGAGGATCTTCCCTACCCAGGGATCGAACCCATTGGTACCGCTGAGTCACCAGGGAAACCCATAGAAGCCCATTAGCCATAACCCATTAATGAATAATCTACAAATTCGAATATGAAAAGTGTTCACATGTTACCAGTCTGGGTTACAGCGAAGGACCTACAGCAGAAACTTACAAAATTATATCAAGACTGTATTTCTTTGCCTCAGTTCACATTGGAAGAACAGTGAAAACTGTAGTCCAAAGCAGAGGAGGCCGTCTGTCTTTTAGGAAGTAACATCTCCTGCATGTCTTCAGTTTCAGGTTACACTGCTGTCTACCTGTATTTTTCCTTGTGCCTGGCTGGTCCTGCAAAGCAGGTCTTCTGCCAATACTGCCACCTGAAGATGCTCTCTTATTTATCTGATTTTCTTGGCTGCTCTCATTTATCTGATGACCTTCACAACTCACAGTAGCAATCAGCACCGGGACTTCCCTGTGTTCATAGTTCTGAAGATAACTGCCTAACATAAGCCAGGCCACTGACTGCTCCATTTCTCTACTCTGTGACACTTTCCTACACTCACTCCTGCTCCACGTAGTCCCTGCTCTTACAGAAAGTCTGTACCATATTTCTCTGTCTTTTTGAATCCATTCTAAGGGAGTCTTGCCTCCTAGTCTGTCTGCTCACAAAAGGATCAGAGCTAATTACCAGTCTCACGTCTGCTTGTATTTTTCTCTTTTTCCTCTTTCTCTTTATGATGTGACTTGAATGGAAGACCTGGAAGTTTGTAAATTTGGCCTAATAATTATTTAATCATAGGACTTCCCCAGTGGCTCAGTGGTGAAGAAACCCCTGCAATGCAGGAGACACAGGAGATGCAGGTTCGATCCCTGGGTCAGGAAGATCCCCTGGAGGAGGATATGGCCACCCACTCCAGCATTCTTGCCTGAAAAATTCTATGGACAGAATAGCCTGACGACATACAGTTCATGGAGTCACAAAAAGTAGGACACAACTGAGCAACTGATTGAATTGATTGAATCTGATTGAAGTCGCTCAGTCATGTCCAACTTTTTGCGACCCCATGGACTGTAGCCTACCAGGCTCCTCTGTCCCAGGGATTTTCCAGGCAATTGTACTAGAGTGGATTGCCATTTCCTTCTCCAGCGGATCTTTCCAACCCAGGGATCAAACCCGGATCTCCTGCATTATAGACAGACACTTTACCGTCTGAGCCACCATACATTATTTAATTATTGTTAGGAAGCTTTTAAACAAAAAAATATTATTATCTATGTATTCCTTTATTCCAACCTTGTTTACTTACTAGGCCCAGTTTCTTTAAATACAAATTAATCACATGAGATATGACAAGTAAAAATGCTCAATAAATGGAAGACACCATCATAGCTAGTCTTATCGTTAAACAATTAACAAGGGAAAACCTAAGTTCCGTTCTAATTTTTATATATCTTTCTGCAAATACAGTAAATTTTAATTGTGTAAAAAATCCTTTTTCATTTTCTCTCAGGGTGCCACAGCATTGCTTTGAAAACAGAATATTCTGTTAGTCAAGAAATGATTCTTGTACATGATGTCAAACATTAGCTTCCATTTAATTGCCTGATCAATATATGACTTTTGAAGTCACGCATGCGTCGTCTCATGTGCAGATTGAGATCATAGTTTGTGCCTACAGAAGGAGAGGGGGACGAAAAGCAGTATCCAGCATGTGGTAGCAATTCCCTTTGATCACGTCAAAAGGAAGATTTGTATAAAAGGTGGAGTTAGTAGTTTACGAAGCACATTCTCTCAATTTGTGAATGTAGTCTGTATTTACGTCCTCCACATTATAACACTGAAATATATTAACTACATCAATAAAATCTTATTTTTTCGTACATAAACTGTATTTCAAAATAACATATGGGGTCAACGGTTCCTCTGGTTACTTTTGATTAATAAAGAAATTTTCATAACACATTCCTCTGGATAAATTATATGTTTCAGGTCCATACCTTGAACTCTGTAAATTCCAAAAATAGAAAGAAATCCGCTCTCAATTTCTAAAGATTAGTCTTAGAAAAGTGACATTAAAGAGTTATAAAAAAAAATAGGAATTTACTTCAAAAATGATGACAAAAAAATCCAAGGGAGTTGAGGTAAATAATTTGAAACAGGAAATATCGGAATCTTCAAAATATAGTGAATTAAATATCAGAAGAGATGAAATTTCCACTCACATTGATTTCAAAGGGATGTTTCTGAAGAATTTCTTATCTTTGCTTTAAGAATCGGCCATCAGCCACTGTCAGTGTTTAAAGGCTAAAGCTATCCTTCTCCTAAACTCTGTCTGGGTAGGTCTTAGTTCTTTGCCTTTGCCACTGGGTCTTAGACATTTTTCCATGAGGAGGGTGCCATGGAATTCTAAAAATCCTTCAGGGCATAATACTGTCAGTCATGCAAGGAAATTTCTTCAAGCAAAACTATGATTTATTCTGCCCTCTTAGCTTAAGTCTTCCCATAGTCCTCCAGGGTCTTCCATAATTCTATACATCAAAGGCAGGAGAAACCTATAATTTTGACAGCTGAGTTGTTTCATTTCTAACCAAACACACTTTTTTTTCAAGGATGAGAAACAAAATAAGTTTATATTGTTTTTAAAAGGAGAATCGACATGCTTCGCTATGAAACATATCAGTCCCCTCCATACTGAGATAGTGTGGAGGGTAGCTGGGAGCACTCATCTTCACCCCAACCACTGGAATTCACCCCATCACACTGCTGAGTTGCTAGAAGTTTCCTTCTGGTCTCACAGTTATTCTGCGTTGAAAACCTCTGTGGGAAGAATACTGTATAGTGGTGAAGTGGGTAACCAGGCAGCTATCTGTCATGCTGCTGCTGGAGCAGGGATGGAGTTCCCACTCACAGGAAGACTGAGTGGTGACGTCAGGAACAGAAGTGACATTTTCAAGTAAACCAAGCAGAGATCTAGCAGGGACTCTGCGCATTCAAACACGGCCCTGATTTCTCTGCAGTGGTTTTTTGACCAGCTCAATCCCAGTGACAGTCAAGCATCACACACCTGGACAATTCTCCCAGCTCAAACTCCTACTCTTTCGTTTTCCCAGTCTCATCCAACAGATGTCTCACGTTGTCCTTACTCCTCTCTATTGAAATACTATTATTCTTTTTATTATTGTTCCTCTCATATTACACATAAAAGGCATATTAGGAAGAGACTGTTCGCTCATAACAACAACAATGAAAAAAAATAACATGCAGAATCAATAGCAATATAAATTAGTGTTCTCTTTTCCACACGAAAAGTGGGGCGCTGACTTTAGAAATAGCTCAGTCTGGTGTTTCCTCCTGGGAAAAGAAAGGATATGTTCACCTTTACCGCTGGGGAAAAATACCTCTATAAGCAGATGGTCCCTATGGCAGCAATGGAGGAAACAAGCAAACTAACAAAAACCAACTGACATTTCCAATTGCATTAAAAAAATTGAGTTTTCAGATTCTGTTGTATCTGTCTGAACAACCTCAAGCCTGAGTAATTTTTTAAAGCATTCAGACTGAACTCTAGTCAAATTTTAAATTTTAGTCAATGATAGTCATGAGACCATAGGTCTTGAACCTAAAAACATTTTCATTCTTGAAATCCATTACAATTCAAAGCCTTTCTTCTGCTGGTTTTCTTAACTTGTAGTCCAAATTGTCATTTATTTTTTCAATCTTTTGGTACTGATGAAAGTTTCAAACATATCCTTTTCACATTTCTTCACATAAAAAGTGCCCACAAAGTTGATTTCATATTCCTAACATGCATTCATTCTTTTATCAAACGCTAAAGCTAAATGTCTGTATGCAGGTCAAGAAGCAATAGTTAGAACCCGACGTGGAACAACAGACCAGTTCCAAACTGGAAAGAAGTATGTCAAGGCTGTATATTGTCACCCTGCTTATTTAACTTTTATGCAGAGTACAGCATGTGAAATGCCAGGCTAGATAAAGCACAAGCTGGAATCAAGATTGTTGGGAGAAATATTAATTACCTCATGGCAACCCACTCCAGTATTCTTGCCTGGAGAATCCCACGGATGGAGGAGCATGGTAGGCTACAGTCCATGGGGTCGCAAAGAGTCGGACATGACTGAGCGAGCTTCACACAGCTTCAGATATGCAGATGACACCACCCTTATGGCAGATAGTGAAGAGGAACTAAAGAGCCTCTTGATGAACGTAAAGGACGAGAGTGAAAAAACTGGCTTAAAACTCAACATTCAAAAAGGAAAGATCATGGCATACAGTCCCATCACTTCATGGCAAATAGACGGAGAAACAGTGGAAACAGTGACAGACTTTATTTTTTGGTTTCTAAAATCACTGCAGATGGTGATTGCAGCCATAAAATTAAAAGACTCTTGCTCCATGGAAGAAAAGGTATGACAACCTAGACAGCATATATTAAAAAGCAGAGACATTACTTTGCTGACAAAGGTCCATCTAGTTAAAGCTACGGCTTTTCCAGTAGTCATGTATGGATGTGAGAGTTGGACTGTGAAGAAACCTGAGCACCAAAGAATTGATGCTTTTGAACTATAGTGTTGGAGCAGACTCTTGAGAGTCTCTTGGACTGCAAGGAGAGCCAACCAGTCCATCCTAAAGGAAATCAATCCTGAATACTCATTGGAAGGACTGATGTTGGAGCTGAAACTCCAATACTTTGGCCACCTGATGGGATGAGTGACTCATTTGAAAAGCCCCTGATTCTGGGAAAGACTGAAGGCAGGAGGAGAAGGTGATGACAGAGGATGAGATGGTTGGATGGCCTCACCAACTCAATGGACATGAGTCTGAGTAAACTCCAGGAGTTGGTGATGGACAGGGAGGCCTGGCATGCTGTAGTCCATGGGGTCTCAAAAAGTCAGACAGGACTGAGCAAATGAACTGAATGCTAAATGTCAAAGATATATAGCAAAATCCAATATGAATGAGTATAACAATAGCTGAAAGTGAAAGTTTTAGTTGGCTCTACCGTTTGCAATCCCAAGGACGCCTGTGCTTAGGGAATTCTCTAGGCAAGGATACTGGAGTGCGTTGACATTCCTTTCTCCAGGGCATCTTGTCAAACCAGGGATTGCACCCATGTCTCCCACCTTGCCGGCAGATCTTTACAACCTGATTCACCAGGGGAGCCCATAAAATCAGCTCAGTGAAGTCGCTCACTCATGTCTGATTCTTTGCGACCCCGTAGACTGTAGCCTACCAGGCTCCTCTGTCCATGGGATTCTCCAGGCAAGAATACTGGAGTGGGTTACCATTTTCTTCTCCAGGGGATCTTCTCAACCCAGGGATCGAATCCGGATCTCTCGCACTGCAGGCAGACAGTTTATCCTCGGAACCACCAGGGAAGCCCAGTATAACTAATAGAAGTCAAAAATTATCAATCCCATTTCATTCTGCCAAGCTAACATTTTCTCATTTCTACTTATGTCTGTGCATGCTAAGTTGCTTCAGTCATGTTCAACTCTGTGGCCTTATGGACTGCAACCCGCCAGCATCCTCTACTCTTCAGGCAAGGAATAGCGGGAGTGGGTTGCCATGCTCTCCTCCAGGGGACCCTCCCAATCCAAGGATCAAACTCACTTCTCTGCCTTTCCTGCATTGGCAGGGGGGTTCTTTACCACAAGCACTACCTGGCAAGCACCATTTCTATGCACACAACCCCCCCAATAACAAACGTGAGATTTTTAAATGTTTGCTTTATAATTTTATATATAATGAGTCTGCAAAGGAAATAAAAACTATATGTCGAGTTAAAGTAAATAGACTTTGTGGAAGTGAAGTCTAGAAGCTCAGTTGCTGTTTGTGTAAAGAGCTTCTGTGTGAAATAAGAGCATTGGACTCAATGATTTCTGTGTTTCCTTTCAGCTCTTGGGGTCTCTGATTATTATTAGGCATTTGTTCATGTTTCTTTTTGGAGACTAGGGACACCGTTTTTAGTTGGTGTGGTCTGTCTGTTTTCTCAGTTCAATTTATTCACCTTGTAAAAAGACACCGTAACTGTACTGCCTTCACTCCAGGAGTTTCTGTGAAAACACAGCGCATGGGAGTACTTTATGGACTAGAAACATTTTGCAAATCATGATGGTAGTTCGACATTCCATGCTATAAACTGGCACCAGGAAGCAGAATTTAGGGGTTAAAGTTTGTGGCCTTGACAGTCTAACTCAGACTGAGTCCTTATTGGCCCAATGTCCCTGAGTCTGGCACCTAACTTTGAAAACAGGGATTCAGGCATCTACTTAATGAGATTATTGTGAGATAAAAGATGTACAGGTCTCATCACAAGACTATGCCCATGATAAGCACTTAGTAAATGCCAGCGATGATCTTTGTGTACCCCTAGCTTTGTTGGGCATGCTTCTGGCAGTGATCATGAAACAAAGTTTCAGAGAAAATAAATTAAAAAGATTAATTGCAATAATTTATTAGAGTGGCCATTTCCCAGAGATTGTTCTGTCTCGCAAAAGAGGTTATTGTTGTTGTTCAGTTCCTAACTTGTGTCCAGTTCTTTGTGACCTCATGGACTGCAGCACACCAGGCCCCCCTCCCCTCCCCTCTCTGGGAGTGTTCTCAAATTCATGTCTATTGAGTCAGGGATGTTGTCTTAACATCTCATCCTTTGCTGACCTCTTCTCTTTTTGCCTTCAGTCTTTCCCAGCATCAGGATATTTTCCAGTGAGTCAGCTCTTCACATCAGGTGGCCAAGGCAGAACTAAATAAAAATTAAGGCTGTTTGGCTTCTTTCTCTTTCAAATGGGAAAAAACAGTATGTAGAGGTCTTTGATTACCATTCTCAAGATACTGATACATTCTTTTAGGAGAGATGAAGATTGTATACTATTAACAGCCCATCAGACTTTTTTCCCTCAAAATGTGCTTCCAAATATTAGCATTCCACAGGTGTTAAACAGGTGTCATGTGAGAAAGGATCCTGTGATTTAATAAAGTGAGGGGATGCTAAGTTAGACAAAGTAAAACACATGTCTTTCCTGTACATTTTCTCCGAGATGTTCATGAAATGATGTGCATTATAAATTCTTGGAAAGGGAAAACAGTATACAATGGGTTTAAACTACTTTTGCTTAGAATCATGTCATTAATTTGACTACTTCTCACTGTTTCATTCATTGCTTGACATCTATGAACAGTATATACTCAGTCACTCTTATTTCAATGAATAAGTAAGACCCAGGCAGGATGAAGGGTAGAAAGGGCACTCAGACTAACACTTGTTAAAAAGTGTCTTATTTTTGCAGCTCACAACACCTGAACAAGAAAATGGGCACATCTTCTGGGGAATTCCCGGTGGCGCTAGTGGTAAAGAACCCATCTGATGATGCAGGAGACATGAGGGACATGTGTTCAGTCCCTGAGTCAGGAAGATCCCCAGGAGGTGGGCATGGCAACCACACTCCAGGATTCTTGCCTGGGAAATCCCAAGGATAGGTGAGTCTGGCGGGCTACAGTCCCTAGGGTCACAAAGAGCTGGACAGGACTGAAGTGACTTAGCATGCACGCAAGGTTAAAAACAAAAACACATCTTGACTAGAATATTAGTTTAGTTGAGAATGGCGGCTGGGGGTGAGTAGATTCTCTATGATCTAGTTGACTCGCTACCCTTTAATAGCGAGGGCATCATGGATTGAGGGGAGGGAGTTCTTGGTCTCAGCTACAATTGCTTCATTTATGATAAATTATCACCCTTATCTTAGGACAAGTATACAAACATTGTTAGTGATTAATGAAATGACCCACACAGCCCTTTAAATTATCTAGGCATCAGATATGATCTGTGATCCTTTAGTGCAGGAAATTGGAAGAAGTAGGCTACACTCAATCTGAGGCAATCTTTCTTTCTGTTTGTTGTACATTTAATGGCCTTTAATTTCATCTAAAGTCATCCTGTTCCCATGATCTGGAAAACATCTGCGTGGGGCACGCAGGAGGCTTTTCCCGACATCTCCTGGGCTCTTGAGGAGAGCGCTGATCGCCCTTTGAGAGTCTTTTGTTAACACTGCAGTGGACCCATCACTCTCGGCAGTGTTTCCGCTCCCCCTCCACACCGGGCACCTGCTTACACAGCATCAAGCCACTCTCACCTTTACCCCTTCTAATGTTCCCCTTTTGCCCTCAAATAAAGTTCAGACTTGCTTGCATGGCTTATGAGGCACTTCATAGTTATCTCCTAGACCCGTCTCCCTACCTCACTTCCTATGCCCAGCTATACTGCATGTCTTTCAATGTCCTGAGTAAAGGAATTTATATCTCATCTCCATATGTCTGTCAGTGCTGTTCTCTCTGCCCAGAGTGGTCTGTTTCCCACACCTGCTTCCTCCTCCTCTTTCAGGTCTCTTTCGATTGAGCCTCCAACAGAGACTCCACGTTGACTTCCTTCTAATTGGTAAGGAGCCCCTTCTATGAATTTCAAAAGCATTCTATTCTTCCTCCTAGAATCCATTTACCACACTGCATTCCAGAGTGCAAGAGTTATCCGTTCCTCCCATTAGATTTGCCTATTTTTTTTTTTTTTTTACCTTTTTATCCATAAGGTCTAAGGCAATACCTGCTGCAGAGCAGTTTAATGTTTTGTTAAAAATATTTATTGAAAGAAGGAATGAAAAATCATGTAGACATCATATATCCTTAGTGCCTATATGTGTACTGGTTAAAATTTGGTAAACGTGGTGGGCAAAGTCCACAAATGAATATGTAACATAAAAAAACCTGTTGGTGAATGCTTATAATAATAAGAAATGTTCTGCAGGGGGAAATAGTGGTTGAGAGGAGGGTATGGTGTAGAATATGGAGCTATGCAACATCAACCTGGAAAAACAGCAAAATGTAATTTCAGAAAACAGGTAAATTAAAAAAAAAAAGGCAAATTTCAAATAAAGAGCAGCCTTGAATTTATTCAGAAGAACAAAGGGAATATAGTATTGAAGATGAGTAGTTTATGGTGTTTATTGAAATAGGTTAATTGTAAGATGTTAATATCATCATGCTATCTGATTACCAGAACACCATCCCTCTTCATCTTGGACACATGGTTAGACATTGTCCAGCCTCCCTTCCTTTTAGGGACACCTGTACTGAACCATGTTGCTCATGGCCTAGGGGTGAACCTGTCTCTTTCTGCCCCTGCAGCCTGGATGTATGCTAGCAAGAGAGGCTCATGGANTGTTTTGTTAAAAATATTTATTGAAAGAAGGAATGAAAAATCATGTAGACATCATATATCCTTAGTGCCTATATGTGTACTGGTTAAAATTTGGTAAACGTGGTGGGCAAAGTCCACAAATGAATATGTAACATAAAAAAACCTGTTGGTGAATGCTTATAATAATAAGAAATGTTCTGCAGGGGGAAATAGTGGTTGAGAGGAGGGTATGGTGTAGAATATGGAGCTATGCAACATCAACCTGGAAAAACAGCAAAATGTAATTTCAGAAAACAGGTAAATTAAAAAAAAAAAGGCAAATTTCAAATAAAGAGCAGCCTTGAATTTATTCAGAAGAACAAAGGGAATATAGTATTGAAGATGAGTAGTTTATGGTGTTTATTGAAATAGGTTAATTGTAAGATATTAATATCATCATGCTATCTGATTACCAGAACACCATCCCTCTTCATCTTGGACACATGGTTAGACATTGTCCAGCCTCCCTTCCTTTTAGGGACACCTGTACTGAACCATGTTGCTCATGGCCTAGGGGTGAACCTGTCTCTTTCTGCCCCTGCAGGCTGGATGTATGCTAGCAAGAGAGGCTCATGGAGCCACGGCAAAGAAAGAGCTGGGCTTCTAAACCACTAGGGGGTTAACATCTGCCTCTTCATCAAGAACACACACTTCAGGCTGATATGTGAACAATAAATATTTTCTACATTCTAAATTTTAGAACAGTATGGTACAAATATTATTATAAACCAACATTTTATATTATCTTATTCAGACATCACAAAGACTTTAATTTTATTAAAGAAGTTAAGGTTATCAGGCTTTCTCTGTATATACAATTGACAATACTTTAATTTTGTTTATATTTCTTAGGGGCTATACATTATCCAGAAGGAAAGAGAAGAAGTAAACAACACTTAGAATATATAGATGTATTCATAGGTAAATACATACACACAGATGTAGTTTAGATATCAATAGAGACTTTCAAGTAAATGTTAAAATGATTTTAATATCCAATCAAGTAGTATCAAGATCTTGCTATAAAGAAGTATATTGGAGACCTTAGCTGTCATTCTTGGTAATCTACTTGGAATGTTCACCATCCTGAATTGATAATCCTAAACTGATCATTTTACCTAAGCCTGCAGCAGAACCTTCCCTCCCTCCAACAGCTTTGCTAAACTCATCCAACTCTGAAGAATATAGCACTCATTATTTAAACCATTCCCCAGTGTACTAATAAAGTACATGATTTTATATGAGTATATGGCAATGGGAACTTAAGTACAAACTGCTGTCCACTTTCACATTCTATATCATTTTAACACATAGAGGTGTTTAATTGGATTCGAAAGGATGATTTTTTCTCTATTAGGTTAAAGCACTTACATCTACTTGGCATGCTTTGGAGGTGGGGGATTAGGAGTCCTGTAGAGATTAATTGCCATTGGAGCCTAGACTAATCCCTTGAAAAATCTAAACAGTACCAAGAAAAAGGGAGAACTATAAAGTCCAAGCAGTTGAGTCTGGGCTGGAAAACTCAATTCAGCTAGTTTTTTTAAGATTAGGATAAAAAAAAAAAATCCAGAGAAACTGGATAATATACATATAAAAAACAGGAATGGCTAATACTTAAGCAAAAATATTCACACTTGAATTTGAACATTATATCAACTAGGCCAAAGCCAAGCTAGGGAAGGCAAGCAAATCAATGAAGAGGTCACGTGCTAAAAAAATCTAAGTAAATAAATTAAAAATGTAGTTTTTGTTCACTTGGATTTGTGACTATTCCATTCCCAAATCCTGACAGAATGTTTACCATAGAAATGTCATTCAGGGATTTCCCTGGTGGTCCGATGGGTAAGACTCCATGTATCCCATGCAGGGGGCCAGGGTTCGAGTCCTGGTCAGGGAATTTATATCCACATGCCACAACTTCTTAAGGGCCCACGTGCCACAAGTAAGACCTGGCACAGCAACTACATTTTTTAAAAATCAGAAAACAAAGAAAGAAATATAACACAGCATCTGTTTGTAGCAGGGTAGGTCAATGCAGGGTTCAGAACAGACCTGACCTCATGGTCTTATTGTTTGCTTGCTATATTCTAGAACATGCCTCACATGTTCAAATCTTTCTTCTTGTTACTTAAGGAGGAGCTGAAATTCACTGTCTTTCTAATTAGCAAGGTCATGCAGATTATACAAAGCATTTATATGTATAAATTATGTACACATCCAAGGAGAGGGTGATTTTTTCCTAAATTCAAGCTATGAAACTTATTAGAAATATAATCCCATCTATGTCCATACACAAAAACTTAATCAGAATAACACCCTAGCATCAGGGGTATAAATTTTTCACTTATTCAACTTAAAGTAATGAGGGGCATAATTCTCATAATAAGATAACAGTATATATCAACAAAATACAAAAGGCCCACTTTATTGCTGTGCAATTATGATAAACTCATTTTTTATTAATCTTCCACCTGAGGCACAGCGATAATTACTGATGTTATAGTACCCTCTCATTTAATAATTGAGGCAGTTGTCCTACATATAAAATGCCAGGAAAGATGCAAACATTCTTGTAACTTGCTTATTAGCTTTGACAAGTATTCTTTTGCTGTAAGATTGCCACCATCACATTAGATACGATTAGATGAAAAAATAATTTCCATTTGAATGGTACGATCTGTGTTCTTTCTTTATTAAAAGCACACAAAAAACTCAAAATGTACAATTGTGTTTGAATAGTTATTCATGGAGTACAAGGCAGAGTTTACTTAAAAAAAAAAAAAAAAAACAACTCAGTCCCTATTTTTACATCTCAATGTGCTGAAATGTACTGGGATTGAACATCTGTTAGAAGAGTTAGATAGGGACCTTGCAGCATTCTTCTCTCTTCTAAACTAGCTCACTGGCACTTAAAACAGAACTAAATAAGCTGGCTTGATTTGCTTTTGTCCCAGGAGGAGGATAAATTGTGATTACCCCTTTGAGAAAGAGACAAATTTGATCTGTCTGCAGCTAGGAAGTGAAGGCTACACACCATTCAGAAATTGTAATTCAGGTTCATGCTGCAAATACAGAAGAAGATGTGAAATAGAAATCTAAAGCTTAGTCACTAAATCTGAGGGACATTCATTTAAAAACAATAGTTAGAAACAGGAAGAGAGATAATATATTTCCATATTTGCACAAATGAGCTTTCAAAGTAGGTGCAGAAATGAAATGAATGATGTAAAAGAAAACTGCAGACAGCTATGACATGGGGATGAAATGAGTAGGGACCTTAGCAGGTAAATAAGAATAAGATGCCCTACTCTGGGCAAAGAGAATTAACATCTGCCTGTTGTCTACATCACAAGCATATGAATGGAATACGTAGAACCCTTGGCCTCTAAACTCTAAACTCAGTGAGGAATATTCCTGAATTCAGCATGTCAAAACACTAGGAGAAAATAAAATATAGTAGAATAAAGCCGCCTCTTAGAAATGCAAAATCTCAATTCTATGTTAGGCTTTTTCCTAAACTAACTTTTAGGTAAAAACTATCTGCTTCAAAAAGAAGACAAAATAAGATTAGGAATTTGAAATCCAAAGGCCATAGAACCTGCAACAGGCCAGTGGAAATCTCAAGTTTAGTCTTCTTAACATCTTTGCAAATGATATGTGCTTCAGTTCAGTCAGTCACTCAGTCATGTCCGACTCTTTGAGACCCCATGAACCACAGCACTCCAGGCCTCCCTATCCATCACCAACTGCTGGAATCTACCCAAACCCATGTCCATCGAGTCGGTGATGCCATCCAAACATCTCATCCTCTGTCGTCCCCTTCTCCTCCTGCCCTCAGTCCCTCCCAGCATCAGGGTCTTTTCAAATGAGTCAGCTCTTTGCATCAGGTGGCCAAAGTATTGGACTTAACAGCTTCAGCATCAGTCCTTCCAATGAACACCCAGGATTGATCTCCTTTAGGATGTTCTGGTTGGATCTCCTTGCAGTCCAAGGGACTCGCAAGAGTCTTCTCCAACACCACAGTTCAAAAGCATTGATTCTTTGGTGCTCAGCTTTCTTTATAGTCCAACTCTCACATCCATGCATGACTATTGGAAAAACCATAGCTTTGACTAGATGGACCTTTGTTGGCAAAGTAATGTCTCTGCTTACTTTCTACAAATTTTGTAGTATATTTGTCTTGTGATACACTCCTATATCTATTTAATATTTTCATATTATTCTTATGCTAATGTTCCTTGTACATGGTTTTCTTCTCAGAATTGTGCTTAGTTTATTTAAGTACTATCAATAAAAGTTGTGCTAATGAATGTTTTATGCCAATAACATTTTTTTCAGGCTCAACTTTAAAACATGAGTTGCTCTTTGTGCCAAGTCACTTCAGTTGTGTCTGATTTTTTGCAATCCCATGGACTATAGCCCACCAGGCTCCTCTGTCCATGGGATTTTCCAGGCAATAATACTGGAGTCAGTTGCCATGCCCTCCTCCCGGGGATCTTCACCACCCAGGGATCGAACACATCTCTTATATCTCCAGCATTTGACAGGTAGGTTCTTTACCACTAGCACCACCTGAGAAGCCTTAAGTTGCTCTTTAGTTGACTATTATAGTGAATTCTTTTGTAGCAAAAGTTGCCTCAAGTTTATCTTGTATGTAAGTTCAGATTTGTATATTCTGTGTTTGTTTAAAAGATATTTCTATTGTGGTTGTAGACTTTGTACTGGTAGAGATCCAGATCTTATAATTATCTCTGTATAGGATAAACCAAAGCCTTGTGTCTTGAAGCCTGGCCACAAAGCAACAGCCACAGCATTCCCTGGAGGCCGTTAGGAATGCAGAATCACAGGTCACACTCAAGGCCTAATAAATGAAAACCTATATTTTGAGAAGATCCTCTGTTGATCGTATGTTCATTTACTTTTGAGAAACACTGTATCAGTCTAAAGAATTTTCTGTGTAACTTATTTAAAGACATATATGGTGCTAGGATGGCAGTGATTTTGATGGCATAGTGATGCAAAGATGGTGGTTCTTGGTGGTAATGTCATCACAGTAGTGATTTTGGTGGGAGTGAAGGAAGTGATGGTGGTGGTATCAATTTCCTTCCCTGGTCCCTCTATGTAAAAGAAATATCACTTCTATTACTTTGATATGAAAAGATAATTAGAGAAATAATTAATGAAAATGAGAAGATTGTATTCACCAGAGACCCTATGGGGGGAGTTTTGTGCCTTTGTGGAGAAAATACTGATAAGTTACTCGAAAGAAAGAAAGGTTCTCAAGGTTTATGCCAGAGAAGGAATAGAAAGGATAGATCTTGGTAACAAACAGAGAATTTGAGGGTCAGAACTGAACCTGACACCATACAGTAAGTTCTTCCCTATTACCTTTAAAGAGTCTCCCAAATAAGACTCAGTTGCTTCTCTGAAGAAATGCTGAACATATCTGATTAGTGTGGTCCTGAAGTGCGGATCCACTGCTAGCTGTCCCGCTTTCCCGTAAGAGTTATTAACTTGTGTGATATGTCTTCATGATTCATCTCCGCCCAAATTACCATGAATATTTGGACTTGCAAAGTTATCCAGAGTTTTCTTCCTCTATCGTGTTTCTTCCCCTATAAAAGAACACAATACGGAAACACTGAACACTTTGAAAGGGCGAGTGAAAGTAAGACCCTGGCTTTTGGATAACTTTTCACAAGCAATCAGCTCATCCTCTTTATCTTTTTAGGTCTGCGACATTTTCTAGGATGGCTTACTAACTCAGTTGGATTCAGGGTGGGGGACCTGTAAAGCAAATGCACTCTGCATTTATTTCTGGGTTATCATCTCCCTCTGCCACACATATCATTCAGTTCACTTCAGTTCAGTCGCTCAGTCGTGTCCGACTCTTTGCGACCCCATGAATCCCAGCACGCCAGGCCTCCCTGTCCATCACCATCTCCCAGAGTTCACTCAGACTCACGTCCATCGAGTCAGTGATGCCATCCAGCCATCTCATCTTCTGTCGTCCCCTTCTCCTTCTGCCCCCAATCCCTCCCAGCATCAAAGTCTTTTCCAATGAGTCAACTCTTCGCATGAGGTGGCCAAAGTACTGGAGTTTCAGCTTTAGCATCATTCCTTCCAAAGAAATCCCAGGGCTGATCTCCTTTAGAAGGGACTGGTTGGATCTCCTTGCAGTCCAAGGGACTCTCAAGAGTCTTCTCCAACACCACAGCTCAAAAGCATCAATTCTTCAATGTTCAGCCTTCTTCACAGTCCACCTCTCACATCCATATCATTGCTACTCTACAAAGGATGTGCTGGGAAGCAACTTCCATCAAAAGCTATGCTGTGCGCTGTGAAGAGCTCTGAATGTGGCGCTCACCCCACACCCGCACCCAGTTTGAATGCCTTCATTGGCTATCAGCACGGAGCTGTGATGTGTTTAGGAGGTCAATGGGAGAGCCTAAAGCAGCATATTAAGATTGTAATTGTAGCTATTCTGTCAAGGAAGTTTCCCCATTTGTCATTTATGAAGAATATGATAACAGATGTCCACAGGCCTTCTGCAACTCAGGTCTTCGTAAAACTCTGTGTGGACTATCATGTTTACATTGCACAAACTGCTGTAACACTTTGTTCTTAAAGCAATACCTCTTTAAGAGTGAAAAGAGAAAACCAGATTAAAATAAAATTGTCTTTATTGTAAAATTAAAAACAAACACAAACACCTGAAAAGGTGGGAGAATGCTATGTTTATCCTAGAAAGCCATAACGCGTACCATCTTTAGGGGAAAATATTTCAGGGGGGGTTAATATTCACAGTGCCTGTCTAAGGCAGGAAATTGAACTAAGTCTCTAGAGTCCCACTGTCAATTCATCAGGATAAATAAGAGGCTGCAATCCAGCATGTTCCAGATGAGAAGCAGGCCCGAGGCAGCTTCTGCCATATTTCATTAGCAACCTTTCTGATCACTGGGTTATACCTAAGGAAAAACATGTATGTCACATAATGCAGTAAAGACCGACCAAAACAGGTGGTCAGAGAGAAAAGAATGCTCAGTCACAGTCTTCTGACTTCTGTAATTATGTGAAAAGATAAACTTAGAATAAAATATACTCTATAATGAGTTAATATATTAACAAAATATTTGACATTTTGTTTTTCACTGTTAATGGATTGGAACATTTTAGTTAGAGAATTTTTGTTGTTGTTTCTTTCATTTCATAATCATTCATGATGTACCCTGTAAGATATATGTACTTACATTAAATACTTAGGGGGAGGCAGCAATAAAGGAAGATTATAATCTCTGAGTCCTTCCAGTAGCAGAAGGGATTTGCTGTATAAAGTCTCCACTGGGATATGCACGCATTTGGCTCTAATCCCATGAAGCTCCCAGGTCCCTGCAGAAAATTCTTAAATAGATATTTTACTTGGCTATAATAGGTAAATCTTTAGTATCCTACTCGTTTTTTTAAGTCCAAGTTTTATATGTGTGTGTTCAATATGGACAATATTTACAAACATACTATTACAGTTATACTATTATTGTGTGTAGACTTATTGTGAGAAATAAATTAGCTGTGCTATTTGAAAAATCACATTTTAACCTGCAAAATGTTGTTTAGTTTTATAATACAAGTACAAAACCATACTGGATATTTCAGAGGAAGCCACATTCCAGTGAATATGGAGAGCAATAAATGGAGACCAGTTGTGTTCACATATATGGGGCAACCAACAGAATGCTAGAAGAACATTTTAAATGTACATTAAGTCACAAATACAAATGTCTGATGGTTTCTGAATTGTGTTAAAAGGAAATAAGCTAGTGATCACTGGCAAAATAGAGCTTATTAAATTAACTTTCGAGGGGCTACGAACTGACTTAGTAAAAAACACACAGAAGTGGCAATGAAACGGTAAGTGAAACAGATACTGTAAAGAAGGCAGCCTGAGTGCAGTAAAGATCAAAAAGGGAAAATGAGATTTTTGTCTAAATAAAGGTACCTAAAACACAAAAGAAAGCTAAAAAGAATAGATACAGATGAATTTTCATTTCTAACCTCAAATTTTCCTCAGTATATTTCTAATGATTTTATTTTTTCTATTGATAAGAATTCCCAGTGCCTGCCTGACACAGAGGTTCTAAGATACACACACACACACACACACACACACACACATAAGGCAATTAAATTTTAACAACTGGAAAAATTTTGCTGAAAAGGACTGTTAATAATATAATAAAATACTTCAGTTTTTCTCATCCTCTGTGTGGTCCTCTGTATTGAAAATATTTGATGTGTTCTAAAAGACCACCCAGAGTTTCAATTCTTGCTTTTCTCATTGCTTCCTTAATAATGTTTACTTTTCTTCACTTTTTCCTGTATTTGAATTTGGAATCCTTATATGTCTAAACATCAGCATAAATTGGGACTCATTGAATAAAACGGCAGAGGTGTAGATAAAAAAGCCAATTCTACAGGAGCCAAAATGTCACACAGTGCCTAACTGAACGGAACAATAATCTATAGAGTGGCATCTACAGGTATGCTGTGTAGGATTTATTGTGCATCTTGATAATAACTTCTAAGGTTTTTAAAGTAATTATAGCAACAAACGTTAAAGTCAACTCAGCCACAAATGATAAGGACTCCACTGATCATTCTAGAGGTAAATTAATTAAGGATAACATACTCCCCATGGATGTGATCCCTGGTCAGCAAGATCCCCTGCAGAAGGAAATGGCAACCCACTCCAGTATGCCTGCCTGGGAAATCCCATGGACAGAAGAACCTGGCAGGCCACCGTCAATGGAGTCACAAAAGAGACCGACGTGACTTAGCGGCTAGACAACAGCAGAACACACTCTATCTCCCTAAAGACAAAATAGAAATATTCACAACTACCTATCATAACTGGCAAAGTCTTCAAGATATTCTCTAGACTGACTACTATCTAAAACCTAGTCAGTTGTTTAGCAACAAAAACATCACTAAGGTACAATATTTTCTTAATAAAAGTTTCAATTAGTCCAATTCTGTTGTGTTATAGGTGCTTTAGGACTCCAGTATGAAGAATCTGAATTTGTCTCAATTTATCAAACAAATCAACAAATGAAACCTTTGCAGTAGCTAAGGATTATCTTTGTGTCCTTGTTTATAAATTCCCACTTTGTGATATGGAAAATTGTTTCTATAACTCATTGAAATAGAGTTTAGTAATACAGACTTGTCAGGACTACTGTAAATCTAGATAGAACCAACCAGCAATTTTCTTCTATTTTCAATTTTTTTGTTAAATGTCTGATTTTCGAAGCTGAAGCCAGTAGTTTTAGAGAAAAACCAACTTTTAAAGACAAGTTTTAGACTCATCACTTTATGGGAAATAGATAGGGAAACAGTGGAAATGGTGTCAGACTTTATTTTTTGGGGGCTCCAAAATCACCGCAGATGGTGACTACAGCCATGAAATTAACAGATGCTTACTCCTTGGAAGAAAAATTATGACCAACCTAGATAACATATTGAAAAGCAGAGACATTACTTTGCCAACAAAGGTTCATCTAGTTGAGGCTATGGTTTTTCCAGTGGTCATGAATGGATGTGAGAGTTGGACTGTGAAGAAAGCTGAGTGCCGAAGAATTGATGCTTTTGAACTGTGGTGTTGGAGAAGACTTGAGAGTCCCTTGGACTGCAAGGAGATCCAACCAGTCCATTCTAAAGGAAATCAGCCCTGGGTGTTATTTGGAAGGAATGATGCTAAAAGCTGAAACTCCAGTACTTTGGCCACCTCATTGACTCATTGGAAAAGACTCTGATGCTGGGAGGGATTCGGGGCAGAAGGGGACGACAGAGAATGAGATGGCTGGATGGCATCAATGACTCGATGACGTGAGTTTGGGTGAACTCCAGGAGATGATGGACCGGGAGGCCTGGCGTGCTGCGATTTTTGGGGTCACAAAGAATCAGACATGACTGAGCGACTGAACTGAACTGAACTGAATTTGTGTGCTTCTACTGATTTCCATGTGATAACAAATATATGATTTCAATTTTAGTAAGAGATTTGAGAGTCTGGAAATTTTGTTTCTTCTGTATTTAAGTGTTATTCTGAGTTCTTTTCGGCATAGAGTTAAGCATTTTATAAGTACCAAATGTTGCTCTTGAGCACCCTAATTAACACATGCAAATTCCAATTGAGAAAACTTCATATTTTTATGAACTGAAATGCTTTTTTTTTTTTTTTAATTAAGAGAGAATTAAATCATCCCAACTCAACTTAACCAATGTGAATTTAGTCTCAGGGAAAATGTACAAACAATTGCTTTTAAGATTTAACATTTTCCAAAGGAAAATCAATTCTCTTATGTTAGTGTTAAAATTGGTGGGCAAGGGTGGACATGCCTACATCCAACCAGTAAGAAAGGTTTGAATCTGTTTATCACACTAGTGCTAAAACTGACAGGAACATGAATCAGAATAGAAATTAGAGGCTGATGTAGCTTCTCAACTGTCGCTTGCTACAATACCTACCTTTTTCATGAAGTTTTTTTTTTTAAAGAACAAAAATAGAAATAAAAAAATAATAATAACAATAACAACTTTTCATTCTAAAGTTTATCTCACACAAAAACAACTCTACATTTCCGTTTTGTTTTGATTTTTGGAGTAGGGGTCAGGAGGGGTCATGGAGGACCCCATGTTTGGCAACATGAACTCGTCCTGAAGGAAGGAGAATCTCTAGTTCAGTTATTCTCATCCTTCGCTGCAGGCTGCTCCTGCCCGGAGGAGGCAGAGCCAGGAGCCTGGAGGTGGAGGGAGACGGGTGAGCTGAGGGGACTCTAGACTGTCTCTTCCCCACTTCCTATCCTCAGGTAGCGCGTCTGGGCGTGCCTCCATCTTCCCTAAGGTCACAGCTCCCGTCGTACAGGCCAGGGCACGGCCTCAGCTTCCAGTTCCGGTGATGCTTTTCTCCTACTCTGGCCCACCAGTCAAGGCAGGGTGGGAACTTCCTGCCTCAACATCTTTTGCTGACTTGTAGGATCTGTTATAATCTGGTTAACCAATTGCCTGTATTTCAGTCCTGATTTAACTGCTCAAATAATTTCTGTTCCCTTGCTAGATTCTGGATAGAACATTTTTACCTTATATGCTTTAACTCTCACAGGCTGGATTTCCATTATATTTCTAATAGTAGTTAATCAACACTAAAGTGTTCCTTTATTACATCAATTGACATGAAAATCTCGGTGCTTGATATTTTATTTTAAAATTATGGTGGCGTTATGACTCATTTACTCTAGATACTGGAGTTTTACAAATTATGCTTGGCCTATATTTTAGGAAAGTTTAGCCTAAATAAATAATTCAAATTTATTTAACCCTTCATTCTTCACCTTTCAGAATGGTGCCTGAGAGGTGATCCCTTTGGACTCTTGTATTCAGTCAGGAATTTCAGTGATTCTAATACTTTGGCCACCTGATGTGAAGAGCCAACTCATGAGAAAAGACCCCAATGCTGGGAAAGACTGAAGGCAGGAGAGAGGGAGACAACAAAGGATGAGATGGTTGGATGGCATCACTGCCTCGATGGACATGAGTTTGAGCAAGCTCTGGGAGTTGGTGATGGACAGGAAAGCCTGGTGTGCTGCAGTCCATGGGGATGCAAAGAGTCGGGCATGGCTGATGGAACAACAATGCAGATTATAAGGCTGACTAAGTCTTCTCCCTAGAAATATCTGATTTATCTCAAAGAAACTCTAGAGCAAGGTGGATGGAATAACTCAAATAAACATAAGCTTACAGGTGACTTAATCTCACAGAGCACTTCCATGGGCATTTCTATGCTGGTTTCCTACTTCAGTTCAGTTCGTGGCTCAGTCATGTAGGACACTTTGCAATCCCATGAGCTGCAGCACACCAGGCCTCCCTGTCCATCACCAGCTCCCGGAGTCCACCCAAACCCATGTCCATCAATTCGGTGATGCCATCCAACCATCTCATCCTCCGTTGTCCCTTTCTCCTCCTGCCCTCAATCTTTCCCAGCATCAGGGTTTTTTTCACATGAGTCAGTTCTTCACATCAGGTGGCCAAAGTATTGGAGTTTCAGCTTCAACATCAGTCCTTCCAATGAACACCCAGGACTGATCTCCTTTAAGATGGACTGGTTGGATCTCCTTGCAGTCCAAGGAAATCTCAAGAGTCTTCTCCAACACCCCAGTTCAAAAGCATCAAAATTCTTCTGCACTCAGCTTTCTTTATAGTCCAATTCTCACATCCATACATGACTATTGGAAAAACCATTGCCTTGACTAGATGGACCTTGGTTGACAAAGTAAAGTCTCTTCTTTTTAATATGCTTTCTAGGCTGGTCATAACTTTCCTTCCAAGGAGTAATCGTCTTTTAATTTCATGGCTGCAATCACCATCTGAAGTGATTTTGGAGCCCCTCAAAAATAATCAGCCACTGTTTCCCCATCTATTTGCCATGAAGTGATAGGACCGGATGCCATTATCTTAGTTTTCTGAATGCTGAGCTTTAAGCCAACTTTTTCACTCTCCTCTTTCACTTTCATTAAGAAGCTCTTTAGTTCGTCTTCACTTTCTGCCATAAGTGTAGTGTCATCTGCATATCTGAGGCTGTTGATATTTCTCCCAGCAATCTTGATTCCAGCTTGTGCTTCCTCCAGCCCAATGTTTCTCATGATGTACTCTGCATGTAAGTTAAATAAGTAGGGGGACAATATACAGCCTCGACGTACTCCTTTTCCTATTTGGAACCAGTCTGTTGTTCCATGTCCAGTTCTAACTGTTGCTTCCTGATCTTCATACAGGTTTCTCAAGAGGCAGTCAGGTGGTCTGGTATTCCCATCTCTTTCAGAATTTTCCACAGTTTATTGTGATCCACATAGTCAAAAGCTTTGACATAGTCTATAAAGCAGAAATTGAGGTTTTTCTTGATACTTTTTTGATGATCCAGAGGATGTTGGCAATTTGATCTCTGATTCCTCTGCCTTTTCTAAAACCAGCTTGAGCATCTGGAAGTTCACAATTCATGTATTGCTGAAGCCTGCCTTGGAGAATTTTGAGCATTACTTTACTAGCATGTGAGATCAGTGCAATTGTGAGGTAGTTTGAGCATTCTTTGGCATTGCCTTTCTTTGGGATTGGAATGAAGGTTTCCTAGTAAATGTTGCTATATAAGAGAGAATTAAAATAGTAGGAAAGAGCTAAGTGAAGCCAACTATTGGCAGCTACTGTTATCTGAAAAGAGGAAAGAAAAATAGAAAGGAAAAAGCTAGGAAAGAAGGAAGGAGGGAAAAGGTATGAAAACTTTAAAAAAAAACAAAGACAAAATAATCCAACTAATATCTATATATTGACAGATTAATCTAGACAAATCACAACACAAAATATTTTAACTACACTATGGGTTCTGCCTGGTGTTGGTTATCACTCAGTTCAATGTAAGAATTACATTCAGTTTACATGTACTTACTTTTCTCAATTTATATGAAACAGAATATCTTAATTCAGAATGCTATTTCAGAACATAACAACACATGAATAAAATGATACTACTTTGAGATGGCTAATGAAGTGCAGCAGGATGACACACAAAGGTATTTGGTATGTTAATGTGTGCATGAATCATCTAACATTTCTCCAGACTGATAAAATTTTCTGCTAAATAGATTAAATGAATTGAAGGATCCTATTTCAAATATATATAAAAAATCAGTATGATAATGACAAAAATACTGATATAAAATTACCCAATGCAAATATACCAATATGTGTTCAACATAAGTCTCATCAACATAAGTTTTGCTACTGATAGACTGGAAATAAATAAA
>SJYQ01001052.1:204747-238377 GCA_006410935.1 Redunca redunca
TTTACAACTTGTATCTTTGCAGATATTGAAGTTTATGGTCTTTATGTAATTTGGTGAAATATATTTATACATTTTTCTAATATTCATTTACATTCATTTCTGAAATTGTTTCCTTGAACACACACTTAAAGACAACTTAGTATATATAAGTCCTAGTCTTTTGTATGAGGGCTTCAGTTCAGTTCAGTTCAGTCGCTCAGTCTTATCTGACTCTTTGCAACCCCATGGACTACAGCACGCCAGGCCTCCCCGTTCTTCACCAATTCCTGGAGTTTACTCAAACTCATGTCCTTTGAGTCCATGATGCCATCCAGGCGTCTCATCCTCTATCCTACTCCTCCTGGTTTCAATCATTTCCAGCATCAGGGTCTTTTCCAAGGAGTCAGTTTTTCTCATCAGGTGGCCAAAGTATTGGAGTTTCAGCTTTAGCATCATTTCTTCGAAGAAAAACCAGGGCTGGTCTCCTCCAGAATGGACTGGTTGGATCTCCTTGCAGTCCAAGGGACCCTCAAGAGTCTTCTCTAACACCACAGTTCAAAAGCATCAATTCTTCGGTGCTCAGCTTTCTTTATGGTCCAACTCTCACATCCATACATGACTACTGGAAAAACCAAAGCTTTGACTACATGGACATTTGTTGGCGAAGTAATGACTGTGCTTTTAAATATGCTATGTTGGTCATAACTTTTCTTCCAAGGAGCATGCATCTTCAGGGCTGCAGTCACCATCTGCATTGATTTTGTAGCCAAGAAAATAAAGACTCTCACTGTTTCCATTGTTTCCCCATCTATTTACCATGAAGTGATGGGACCAGATGCCGTGATCTTAGTTTTCTGAATGTTGAGCTTTAAGCCCACTTTTTCACTCTCCTCTTTCACTTTCATCAGGAGATGCTTTAGTTCTTCCCTTTCTCCTATAAGAGTCGTGTCACCTGCATATCTGAGATTATTGATATTTCTCCAGGCAATCTTGATTCCAGCTCGTGCTTCATCCAGTCTAGCATTTCTCATGATGTACTATGCATATAAGTTAAATAAGCAGGGTGATTTTATACAGCCTTGACACACTCCTTTCCTGATTTGCAACCAGTCTACCGTTCCATGTCCAGTTCTAACTATTGCTTCCTCACCTGCGTACAGATTTTTTGGGAGGCAGGTCAGATGGTCTGGTATTCCCATCTCTTTCAGAATTTTCCACAGTTTGTTTGGATCCACACAGTCAAAATTTTGGCATTGTCAATAAAGCAGAAATAGATGTTTTTCTGAAACTCTCTCACTTCTTCTATGATCCAACAGCTGATGGCAATTTGATCTCTAATTCCTCTGCCTTTCTTAATCCAGCTTGAGCAGCTGGAAGTCCATGGTTCGTGTACTGTTGAAGCCTGGCTTGGAGAATTTTGAGCATTACTTTACTAGCGTGTGAGATGAGTGCAATTGTGCGGTAGTTTGAGCATTCTTTGGCATTGCCTTTCTTTGGGATTGGAATGAAAACTGACCTTTTCCAGTCCTGTGGCCACTGCTGAGTTTTCCAAATTTGCTGGCATATTGAATGCAGCACTTTAACAGCATCATCTTTCAGAATTTGAAACAGCTCAACTGAAATTCCATCACCTCCACTAGCTTTGTTTGTAGTGATGCTTACTAAGGGCCACTTGACTTCACATTCCTGGGTATCTGGCTCTAGGTGAGTGATCACACCATCATGATTTGGGTCGTGAAGATCTTTTTTGTACGGTTCTTCTGTGCATTCTTGCCACCTCTCCTTAATATCTTCTGGTTCTGTTAGGTCCATACCATTTCTATTTTTATTGTGCCCATCTTTGCATGAAATGTTCCCCTGGTACCTCTAATTTTCTTGAAAAGATTTCTAGTCTTTCCCATTCTATTGTTTTCCTCTGTTTCTATTGTTTTCCTCTATTTGTTCCCTGAGGGCTTATCAGTAAACAAAATGGGCATTCCTTAACAGAGTTCACATTGACTACAATTTTTTTAAACTTGAATAAGCCATACATTATAATCATATGTACAATGAAGAAAAATCGCAAAACTAGCTTATCATCAACACATTGTATCATATATAATTTTTGCTCTGAATTTTTTAACCAGTATTTTGTTTAGGATATCTGTGAGTTCATGAATGAGGTTGCCCTATTATTTTTCCTTTATGAGATGGTTTTTGAGTGGATAAGATTTTATGAATCTTATAAAATGAGGTGTGGAGCTCTTTTAAATTTATTTTTGTATTGTATTACTTGCACAAATGACATACAAACAATTTGTGTATGTTTTATCCAATCAAGTAATGAACAATATTTCCCAAAATATATTTATTTATTCATAAAATGTGCAAAATGATTATCTCCTCTGTATGTCTTATATCATGGCTTATAGTAATTCAGTAATATTTAGCATTTCTTAATTCAATGGGAGTTATGTCATGGCATCTGTTCTTATTTTGAGCATTTGATTTTTATGTATCAATGCATAAAACAAAGAGAAATATTTTCTGGTATCAGTGTTTGTATTCTTCATAAAACTCTGCCAGAATTTTATCAAATTCAATTGTGATTTCTGACAAGAAAATTCTCATAGTCACATTATTTTTGGAATGATCATCTCAATGCTAGACATGGCCTTGCCAAAAACAGAATCATGTAGATTATGCATTTAAAAACAGCATTTTGCTCTCATTTTCATGTAATTTTGTTACACAGAAAGGCAGCTATTAATATTTTTAAAAACATATTCCAATGCAATATCCTTCAGTCTATTGAAAACACACATTTAAATTCTTGTTACAATGAATATATGATAAAACTGTTAATCTTTACACACACTATTTTTTTAATCAACTATGTTCCATCTCTAAAAGATTTTCAGCTTAATAAAATTTAATAAAAATAATTGGAAGCAAAACAAAGTAACTAGGATCTGATCACTTTTTCAACATATGTGAGAAAAATTAGTTATACATTTCTAAAAACTTCTTAAGTATATACCGTCTTTTAGACAGTTAAAAGATTGTGGTTCAAATAGATGATTTTCAAAAAAAGTGACCAATAATATAATAATGAAATTTCAAATTTCATGTCATTTTATCTGAGTCAGCCACAGCATATTTATATTAATGGAGTCTTTAGGACAGTCTCTCTTTCCATTTTCCCTGAAATTCATCTAGGATGACTGAAATGTATGTAACTTTAGATACGTCCTGTCCTGTTAGTGAAGTATCTTCTGCTATTTAATGGCCAAAGTAGTAACTCTGAAGTCATTTCCTGTTTCCAGGCATTTTGCCTATTTTCTCAAAAAATTTACTCACTTATTCAAATAATTGCTACTTTATTTTCATCTCTAATCACTTTCTATTTTTTCCTGATAATTTTTAAAGATATATTTATTTAACCATTGAATGAACATTATACAGCATAGGAACTTAACACAGAATTTGTAAAGAAAATTTAAATATGATCAACCTCACTAAAAAAATGTTATAAGACTTAAATCTGTATTCATGAAATTTCTATTTCATCAAATAAATGGTTGGTATAATAAAATCAGTGGATCATTATGCATTGATTTTTAATTTATTACTACACTCAACTTTTTGATTTATTAATTGCAAATGATAATTAATTTCTACTTACCAATTCATACTACCACAAAAGTAACTCTAGAATTAAATTAAGAATTTGACAATATCATTCCAACACATGAAACAAATAGACCATATGACTGCAATAGCTCGTGTCATATACAGCCAATGTATCAATTCAAGTAGAAGCCTTCAACAATCATTAATAGGCTCATTAGATTTTAAATTTTTAATTATTTTTATTTTAAATATTTTTAAAATGTTGCAGATTTTCAATGGAGTTATATTATCCAAGTTATGTCTTTTACTTGTAAATAGAAACAAGACAAAATATACACTCACAATAGAACAAGACATTTTATTTTCTTCTGTTGACAAGTGTCCTAATGTACTGACTTATAAGAAAAAATACTCCCTTTTCCAGAAAATTTTTATAATTAATATACAAGTTATCCATCTTTGGATTTAGCAAAATTATTACAAAACCAATTCCAAAGTAATGAAGAGGGCTATGATCTGCTCATCTCATTCTGCAGTACACACCCATATGTAACCTGCCATGAGCAGCTTGCCATGATGATTCGTAGATGGTCTCTACTGACAAATCCATCTGCACTATTTCAGAAAAGTAGCCAATGAAATTTTCAATCTTCTGAATATATCATCAGATATTTGGCATTGTTCTCTTTAATTTAGTTAAGCATCTCTCTTCCACTAACTTATAAAGTCCAAACATAATTTGTTTTCTCAATTTAAGAAGGAGATAGTCTTGTTTGGTTTCAATTGCAGAATCAAGGCACTTTGAAACCAAATGAAGCTAGTGTCTCAAAACTCAGAACTATGTGGTATCATATGGCTCACCAATCCAATGCCATAACTTAATATAAAGTTTCATTTACTGAGCAGATGGCTGCTAATGTTGTAGATATGTTTATACATGCAATAGAACACACTGGTACACAGATAATAAGCATGTCACTATCCCTCTTGCCAAAGTAAAAACTTTTTTTTTTCTTTTTTCCTAGACCAAGAGAAAACTATTTGATCAAGTTAGCCCTGAGCAGTCCTGGTGGTTAAGATCCTGAAGTTACTATGAAAAGGAAATCAGATTGTCAGTGGGGGTGAGGACTGAGAATGAAATTGCTGGTTCAGGGCTGGAGGTATGTTTAATAGCTTTTTCCTTTCTCATGTTCCATTTTTACTAACATGTCCTTCGTAATCATCCAGGATGTCATTCAGCTTTGGGATGGGCATGCATGATGTGAAATGTATTTACATTAACAAGAGGAGAAAAATCAAATATGAACAAACAGCAACACAAGAAATGATGGCAAAGATAAACCAGCACTATACCCCAGAAAAGAAAGCCGATGTGTGTGTGTCTGCGTTAGCCATTCAGTCGTGTCCGACTCTTTGCGATGCATGGACTATAGCCCACCAGGCTCCTACATCCATGGGATTTTCCAGGCAAGAATACTGGACTGGGTTGCCATTTCCTTCTCGAGAGGATTTTCCCAACCCAGGGATCAAACCTGGGTCTTACACATTGCAGGCAGACTCTATGGTCTGAGTCACCAGGGGAGCAAGATAGATATACTATTAGAGATGAAAACATTCAAGTCAACGAGATGTTATAGTATACACATATACATGGTTGCTAAGCCATGTTTGACTCTGTGATCCACGGGCTGCAGCATATCAGGCTTCCCTGTCCTTCACTACCTCCTGAAGTTTGCTCAAATTCACGCCCATTGAATCAGTGATGCCATCCAACTATCTCATCCTCTGTCATCCCCTTCTTCTCCTGCCTTTAATCTTTCTCAGCATCAGGGTCTTTTCCAATGAGTCAGTTCTTCACATCAGGTAGTCAAAGTATTGGAGCTTCAGCCTCAGCATCAGTCTTTCCAATGACTCTTCAGGGTCGATTTCCTGTAGAATTGATTGGAATGATCTCCTTGCTTGACTCCTTGCTGATCTTTTCCAGCACCACCATTTGAAAGTATCAATTTTTCCGCACTCAGCCTTTTTTATAGTTCAACTCTCACTTCCATACGTGACTACTGGAAAAATCATAGTTTTGACTATATATCACTTTTGTTGGCAAAGTGATGCCTCCAGGTTTTAACACACTGTCTAGGTTTGTCATAGTTTTTCTTCCATGGACCAAGAATCTTTTAATTTCATGACTTCAGTCAATGACTGCAGTGGTTTTGGAGCTCGAGAAAATAAAGTCTGGAACTGTCTTCATTGTTTCCCCATCTATTTGCCATGAGGTGATAGGACTAGATGTCATGATCTTAGTTTTTTGAAAGTTGAGTTTTTAGCCAGCTTTTCCACTGTCCTCTTTCACATTCATCAGTTCAGTTCAGCTCTGTAGCTCGGTTGTGTCCGACTCTTTGCGACCCCATGAACCATAGCACGTCAGGCCTCCCTGTCCATCACCAACTCCCAAAATTCACCCAAACCCATGTCCATTGAGTCAGTGATGCCATCCAACCATCTCATCCTCTGTCGTCCCCTTCTCCTCCTGTCCCCAATCCCTCCCAGCATCAGAGTCTTTTCAAATGAGTCAACACTTCACATCAGCTGGCCAAAGTATTGGAGTTTCAGCTTCAGCATCAGTCCTTCCAATGAACACCCAGGACTGATCTCCTTTAGGATGGACTGGTTGGATCTCCTTGCAGTCCAAGGGACTCTCAAGAGTGTCCTCCAATAGCACAGTTGAAAAGCATCAATTCTTCAGCGCTCAGCTTTCTTTACAGTCTAACTCTCACATCCATAGATGACCACAGGAAAAATCATAGCCTTGACTAGATGGAACTTTGTAGGTAAAGTAATGTCTCTGCTTTTTAATATAATGTCTAGGTTGGTCATAGCTTTCCTTCCAAGGAGCAAGTGTCTTTTAATTTCACGGATGAAGTCACTATCTGCAGTGATTTTGGAGACTAAGAAAATAAAATCTCTCACCATTTCATTTGTTTCCCCATCTATTTGCCATGAAGTGATGAGACCAAATGCCATGATCTTAGTGTTTTGAATGTTGAATCTTAAGCCAGCTTTTTCATTCTCCTCTTTCACTTTCATCAAGAGCGTCTTTTGTTCCTCTTTGCTTTCTGCCATAAGGGTGGTATCATCTGCACTGTCTCCTACTAATTATTACTGAAGTTATATCTTTACATTTAAGTGAATCACTGCCTTCATTGGATAACTAGGTTAGATATTCCTACTAGCTTATTCCCAAACAAGTAAGTTAGTGTAATATATTGTAAGTTCTTATGTGTTACTATTTTAAACTAATTAGAGATGAGATAAATGTAGTGTCTTTTTAAATAGCTCTAAACTCAGAGTTTGTCTTCTGTTTCATATAGTGTTGACAATTCCTATTTCCTGAGCCTCCCCTCCAAATATCCTCTTCAACTTCATGGATTAATAGAAACCTATCTCTTGATCAACACCCCCCGCCCCAGCCCTTCAGAGTGGAGAACAATTTCTCCCTCACTCCCTGCATAACTCAGAGCCTGGAGGTGGGATAAGTGTCGGTTTTCCTTCCTTCTACACTTCAGTATCACCTTGTCTTTTCCTCGTTCAATACCTCCAGTTCTTCTGAACTGGATATCATCCAGTAAGAGCATCTGCTGTCCTTCGTTGCTCTAATTATTTGACTTTCTTGATGTACTTTCTTGCTGAAGTTGTCATCACTGTGCTCATAGCCAACTTTCTCCATCCTTGCTCTCACGACCATTCTTGGTGACTTCAACATATTTGATGCCCTGAATAATCCAAGCAACACTCAGGGCTTAACTTTTCTTGACCTCCTCATGTCCAGTTGTCTATTAAAACTGTGAAAGTGTTTATTGCTCAGTCCCATCTGACTCTTTGTGATCAGCGGGACTGTAGTCCACCAGGTTCCTTTGTCCATGGGATTCTCCAAACAAGAATACTGGAGTGGGTAGCCATTCCCTTCTCCAGGGGATCTTCCCAACCCAGGGATTGAACCAGAGTCTCCCATATTGCAAGTAGATTCTTTATCATCCGAGCCACCATGTTCAACCCCCAGTGGCCTATTACTTCATCTTAATTTTACCATTATCAGAGCCTAGCATTGATTTTTTTTATTGCTAACTTACCTTTAAAATTTCAGATCTAATATTGAAGTTTCTCACACCATTTCCATCTCTTCAGGTAGCCTACTCTCCTCTTTTGCAACAATCCTTTTGCCCAACTGAGAAGCTTTCTCCACTGTTCTACCCTATCTTTCTATCAACCATCCTCTCATGGTCATTAATTCCTTCTTTATTCAGATTAGATTCTGTGATATGTCATTTAAAAAATCCCTTGAAAATATCCTCAAGTCCCTTGACTCTTTTTGCTTCTGCTGTTCTTACCTGAAAACAGTAAATCTCCTTAAACACCTACATTTCTGGATCTGTACTTAAGCAATAACACATGGCTAGAGGTAATGTAAATCTAAGTTTACCAATCACAGTTTAAACTTACCATTTTAAATACAGAATATGCAGTCTTGCTATATTCTATTCTAAGGTTTATACTGCATCTAGTGAAATAATTATTTTATACCTTCTACTGTCTCCTAAAATCTAAAATGTTACACCCCTCCTCCCACCAAATCAAGCAATTCAGTTCAGTTCAGTTGCTCAGTCGTGTCCGACTCTTTGTAACCCCATGAATCACAGCATGCCAGGCTTCTCTGTCTATCACCAACTCCCAGAGTTCACTCAGACTCACGTCCATTGAGTCAGTGATGCCATCCAGCCATCTCATCCTCTGTCGTCCCCTTCTCCTCCTGCCCCCAATCCCTCCCAGCATCAGAGTCTTTTCCAATGAGTCAACTCTTCGCATGAGGTGGCCAAAGTACTGGAGTTTCAGCTTTAGCATCATTCCTTCCAAAGAAATCCCAGGGCTGATTTTCTTCAGAATGGACTGGTTGGATCTCCTTGCAGTCCAAGAGACTCTCAAGAGTCTTCTCCAACACCACAGTTCAAAAGCATCAATTCTTCAGCATTCAGCCTTCTTCACAGTCCAACTCTTACACCCATACATGACCACAGGAAAACCATAGCCTTGACTAGACGGACCTTAGTTGGCAAAGTAATGTCTCTGCTTTTGAAGGGATCTATTTTACTTTATTCTTATTTTACAATCTTACTTTCATCTCATCTCACATTCTCTGGCTCCTCATTACAAAAGATGACAATTTGACAGACTAGTCAGATTCCAAACTTTTCACTGGACTCTGTATTCATTTCCTTCTAGCTTTCTCACAGTCTGTTTCCTATTATTCCATCTCTCACCTACATCATGATTTTCTCCATTTCTACTGATTCATTCTCAGTGGCATATAAACACACTCTAAGATTCACCATTTTAAAAACTGGCAACACAACTCTATACATGTTGAAACTCCAATATGTCTCGGATCCTCTTCCCAGTAAAACCTTTTAAAGCTGATCTATGATTGTTGCTCTAGTATTTTTCCTTTGTTTCCCTTCCTCTTGATCCAGCCAGATTTCCACATCCAGCATACTGAAACTATACTGAGATTCGCAGCAGTCTGAATGCTGCCATATTTGAAAAGCGATTCTTTACCCTCATCATCTTTTTCTTCTCAGCAACTTTTTGATGTAGATACCCCTTTTCTATTTCTTCAGCCACACTCTCTTGCATTTAGAGACACCAAATACTTCCATTTTTCTTAATTAACTTTCAGCATCTTTCCATCTTCTTTGTCTTGCACCTTCCAAAACTTCATCTTCTGTAGTATAAATTATTTAAACCATCTCAGAATGTTTTGATTCATCTTTAACTACTACATAATCTATTCATGCAGACCAGCTACAGTAATCTTCTTGTTTGGAATATAAATTGTACCATATCATTTCCCTACTGAAACTGCTTCCAATTACACACAAAGTTTAAGCCTCCTGTAGGGGTTTTGTCTAAGGGATGCTTGGCCAGACTTTATGACCTCCTCCAATTTTCCTCATCGATGTCTTGGTACGAGGCTTCTCTGGTGATTCAGACAGTAACTGCTTGCGATGCAGGATTCCTAGGTTTGATCCCTGTGTCGGGGAGATCCCCTGGAGAAGGAAAGGCCTACCCACTCAATATTCTTCCTCGGAGAATTTCACAGACAGAGGAGCCTAATGGGCTACAGTCCAGGGGGTCACAAAGAGTTGAACACAACTGAGCGACTCAGACACATGAGTCTTTTTGGTTTAGTCAAACATGCCAGGTTTGTCCCTGCCTTATATCCTTGGCACTTTCCAGATGTCTCCAGCCTAGAAGATTCCTCTTCATAGCTTTGCCAGTTGGCTTGTTTTCTATTTCAACTATAAGCTCTAATATTGCTGCCTCACAGACATCTTTTCTGGACATCCAAAGTAAGCCAGCCTCTTCCCTCCCCTGTACTGCACCACCGCTCCACTTTCTGGTCTTCTAATAGTTGCTACTATTTCATAACACCTCATTTTAAGGTTCTTAATAATTTCCCGAGGTAAATATCATCATTGCCCTACTTATATGCATGACAAAATCATGATTCAGTTGCATAAATGAATTATCTAAGCTGAATATTTAAGCCTCAGGGTTCTTTTTGCCCCTAAGTCACTGTCATTAAAATTTGCCCGACTGATGCTGCAAATTAGATCACATGAAATCACATACAAACTCACTCACACACATGCACACACACACACACACACACACACAACACTGGCAATTTGTCTTTTATTGTGTCAACTAGCTTTAAGCCAATCTACTTCATCAGGAAAGTATGGGACAATGCATCCTGTCTTTGTAAATAGGAGAAAAGTTCAACCTTTGATCAGAACATGATCAGTAATTATAATTTCTGGTTACTACTCTTTCAGACTTAAGCTAGGTAACTCTCTTAAATGTTTGGGTTAAATCCTTAATCCCACCTACACTGACTGGAGCTAGAGTTAGTTGAAACACAGACCAAATTCTTCATGCTAATGTTCAGATTCTTTGAAACTGCTTGAGTGTGATCACCCAGCGTCCTGAGTATTCTATTAGTTGAAAAACACATGTATATGTGTATTTATAATATTGGGTGGTGGGGGGAGAGAAGATAAAGTCATGTGAAGAATTCAAAAGGCCTCAACAATTTAGCAAACAATAATTCTTTAAACAGTAACACATGGTTTCTCACACCATGTGTAAAACATTAAAAGGAGAAAGAAGAAAAGAGAATGATAATGGGTGTTGTGTTACAATGCAAGTATAAAATGTCTTGTTATCAAGAACACTTTTAGCAAAAATAAAAGCTGTTCTTGGTATAAACTTTCTAATTACTAATTGTGTTTATTTCTGCTTGTATTCATGTTAAACACATTTAAAATATTCACATTTGAGTGCACAAATACTTATCAGCTCATAGTCTACAAATTACAAAATGCTTTAGTGCTTCATATAGTTTAAATGTGTAGCATGCAACGATCTTTAGTCCTTTCAAAATAAACAAAATTTAATTCAATTTAAAGGTAGTTAAAGGGTTATGGGTTTTTTGTTTGTTTGCTTTGATGATTTTGTTCTCTGTTGTTTTTGCTTTAATAGTCATCTCTTTCTATTGGAAAAGTCCTTGCAGATTTATTTTCATATTAACTATTAGAAAATGTGGCAAACAGCCTTCTAAAATAGTTTACAGGGATTCACGGCTTCTATTATTAATGTCCTCATCTAATATCTACCTGTTAAGGGGAGGCTGAGCCCAGTGGCTAGCTTTAAACAACCTGAAAATGGCAGATGTGGTTGGGTATCACTCCCAAGATTAGACTACAAAAGCCGGAGACTTCTGTCTTGCTAGCAGTCACTCTTTTCCTGGTTCTCCCTCTGCTTACTCACTCTGATGAAGAATGTTTCCGTGTGGTGAGATACTGAAAGCAACCTCTGGACAACAGGAAGGGAGAAACTCAAGCTCTCATTCCAGTAGCCTAAGAGGAACTGAAGTCTTGCAAAAAACAGCTAACCCTTCTTGAAAGTAGATCCTTTCCTCTTGGAGCCTTTAGATGAGATGGTAGCCTAGACTGTAGCCCTGACTGCAGACTTATGAGAGACTCTAAAGCTAAGATGTGCCTTGATTCCTGGAGTACAGCAACTGTGAGATAGTAAATATATTATACTTAAGCCAGTGTGTTTTAGAATAAATTGGTATGCAATAATAAATAACACAGATAAAAACATAATCAAAGAATAATGTGACTTCACTATTTCCACGACCAATCACAGCCAAAGGTGGGTTTAGTCTACTCCATCAACTCAGAGTCCATTTCAGTCTACTCAGATAACCACAATGGTGTGGTCATTCACCTAGAGCCAGACATTCTGGAGTATGAAGTTAAGTGTGCCTTAGGAAGCGTTATTATGAACAAAGCTAGTGGAGGTGATGGAATTCCAGCTATGCTGTTTAAAAACCTAAATGATGATGCTGTTAAAGTGTGACACTCAATATGTCAGCAATTTGGAAAACTTGGTAGTGCCCACAGGACTGGAAAAAGTCAGTTTTCATTTCAATTCCAAAGAAGGGCAGTGCCAAAGAATGTTTAAACTAGCAGACGACTGTGTTCATTTCGCATGTTAGTAAGGTTATGCTCAAAATCCTTCAAACTAGGCTTTGAACCAAGAACGTGAACAGAGAACTTCCAGATGCACAATCTGAGTTTTAAAAAGGCAGAGGAACCAGAGATCAAATTGCCAACATTTGTTAAGTCATAGAGAAAACAAGGGGATTCCAGAAAAGCATCTCCTTCTGCTTCATTGACTACATGAAAGCCTTTGACTGTGTGGATCACAACAAACTGTGGAAAATGCTCCATGAGATGGGAATTCCAGACCACCTCACCTGTCTCTTGAGAAATCTGTATTTGGGTCAAGAAGAAGCAGAATCTTACCAGGAACAACTGACTGGTTCAAAATTGTGAAAAGGGTACACCAAGGTATATTGTTACTGTGCTTATTTAACTTATATGCAAAGTAAATCATGCAGAATGCTGGGCTAGATGAATCACAAGCTGGAATCAAGATTGCTGGGAGAAATATCAATAAANCATCTAATATCTACCTGTTAAGGGGAGGCTGAGCCCAGTGGCCTGCTTTAAACAACCTGAAAATGGCAGATGTGGTTGGGTATCACTCCCAAGATTAGACTACAAAAGCCGGAGACTTCTGTCTTGCTAGCAGTCACTCTTTTCCTTGTTCTCCCTCTGCTTACTCACTCTGATGAAGAATGTTTCCGTGTGGTGAGATACTGAAAGCAACCTCTAGACAACAGGAAGGGAGAAACTTAAGCTCTCATTCCAGTAGCCTAAGAGGAACTGAAGTCTTGCAAAAAACAGCTAACCCTTCTTGAAAGTAGATCCTTTCCTCTTGGAGCCTTTAGATGAGATGGTAGCCTAGACTGTAGCCCTGACTGCAGACTTATGAGAGACTCTAAAGCTAAGATGTGCCTTGATTCCTGGAGTACAGCAACTGTGAGTTAGTAAATATATTATACTTAAGCCAGTGTGTTTTAGAATAAATTGGTATGCAATAATAAATAACACAGATAAAAACATAATCAAAGAATAATGTGACTTCACTATTTCCACAACCAATCACAGCCAAAGGTGGGTTTTGTCTACTCCATCAACTCAGAGTCCATTTCAGTCTACTCAGATAACCACAATGGTGTGGTCATTCACCTAGAGCCAGACATTCTGGAGTATGAAGTCAAGTGTGCCTTAGGAAGCGTTATTATGAACAAAGCTAGTGGAGGTGATGGAATTCCAGCTATGCTATTTAAAAACCTAAATGATGATGCTGTTAAAGTGTGACACTCAATATGTCAGCAAATTTGGAAAACTTGGTAGTGCCCACAGGACTGGAAAAAGTCAGTTTTCATTTCAATTCCAAAGAAGGGCAGTGCCAAAGAATGTTTAAACTAGCAGACGACTGTGTTCATTTCGCATGTTAGTAAGGTTATGCTCAAAATCCTTCAAACTAGGCTTTGAACCAAGAACGTGAACAGAGAACTTCCAGATGCACAATCTGAGTTTTAAAAAGGCAGAGGAACCAGAGATCAAATTGCCAACATTTGTTAAGTCATAGAGAAAACAAGGGGATTCCAGAAAAGCATCTCCTTCTGCTTCATTGACTACATGAAAGCCTTTGACTGTGTGGATCACAACAAACTGTGGAAAATGCTCCATGAGATGGGAATTCCAGACCACCTCACCTGTCTCTTGAGAAATCTGTATTTGGGTCAAGAAGAAGCAGAATCTTACCAGGAACAACTGACTGGTTCAAAATTGTGAAAAGGGTACACCAAGGTATATTGTTACTGTGCTTATTTAACTTATATGCAAAGTAAATCATGCAGAATGCTGGGCTAGATGAATCACAAGCTGGAATCAAGATTGCTGGGAGAAATATCAATAAACTTAGATATGCAGATGATTCCACTCTAAAGGCAAAAAGTGAAGAGGAACTAAAGAGTCTCTTGATGAGGGTGAAAGAGGAGAGTGAAAGAGCTGGCTTAAAACTGAACATTCATGATACTAAGATCACAGCATACAGTCCCATCACTTCATGGCAAATAGAAGGAGAAAACGTGGAAGCAGTGACAGATTTTGCTTTCTTGGGCTCGAAAATCATGGCAGATAGTGACTACAGCCACAAAATTAAAGATGTGGGCTTTTTGGAAGGACAGCTATGACAAGGGTAGACAGAGTATTAAAAAGCAAAAACATCACTTTGTCAGCAAAAGTCTATATAGTCAAAGTTATGGTTTTTCTAGTAGTCATGGATGGATGAGAGAGTTGGATAATAAAGAAGGCTGAGCACCGAAGAAGGGATGTTTTTGAATTGTGGAACTAGAGAAGACTCTTAAGAGTCCCTTGGACTGCAAGACGACTGAACTAGTCAATCCTAAAGGAACTCAACCCTGAATATTCACTGGAAGAACTGACACTGATGCTGAAGCTGAAGCTCCAACATTTTGGCTATCTGATGTGAAGAGTTGACTTACTGGAAAAGACCTTGAGGATGAGAAAGATTGAGGGCAAGAGGAGAAGGGGGCAACAGAGGATGAGATGGTTGGATGGTATCACTGACTCAATGGACATGAGTTTGAGCAAGCTCTGGGATAGAGTGAAGGACAGGCAAGACTGGCGTGCTGCAGTCCATGGGGTTGCAAAGAGTTGGATATGACTTAACAACGCAACAACAACGGTCATGCTCTCATTTCTATTTCAATCCCCATTAACATTTACTTAAAATATTTCAGTGTTTCCTAAGAGCTGTGCCTATCTCCAGACTGATAGGTTCCATTCCAACTTCTATACCAGCACTTCCCTAACTCATGCTTTCATGAACTTTCTGAAAGGAAAATTTATTTTATCAATTTAATTTAAGTTAGGCAGGGTTTTTTTTTATGCTCCCCTGGTGAGTCATAACTGAAGTTATCATATTTTCATATATATTTATTCACTAAAACAATTCTCAAATTATTTTGACACCAAGACTGAACTTTTTATTCTATAGTTTTTTTTTTCTTTTCTATTAAACATTGATAATATTTTATGGGATTAAATTGTCACAAAATAAGAAAGCAAAAACATGTTTGATAAATAACAATCCAAACTTCTGAAAGAGTAATTTTCTGAAATGCACATTAAATCACGGCAGTGGTTTGTTTAAAACACGTGTTTGTAGTTTTACGTTGCCTGTAGAATGAGGTACAGAGAAAGAATGCAAATGAACACACGTATGGTCTGCCTCAGCCTGTGTCAGCTTTTCTCTGAGCTCTTTTTCTGCCTTGCTACTCCAATCCTCCATGCCAGCCTTACTAAACTCCAGTTCGTTTGCTAGCTGTTTCTTGGGCTCAAGATTACTAGCTTCCATTCAGATGCCTTCTAAGAGGAGACTGAGAATTCTTATCTGTATGCTTACCTCTGTTCCCCCAGTGTTCTGACATACTATAACTTATTTTTTCTAATCAGGTCAAGTCATTTAATTTATATAGCATTTACATAGCTTAAAGGCTCTAGAAAATTGGTGTATTTCATTTCTGAGCAGGTTCTTCAAAAGTGACACACATTTCAGGACAAATATTTACAGAAGTTAAAGGACATTGTATTTCCCTTCTATATCCTTATTCCACTGTTGGTGAAATCATTTCAGGTTTAATTACACTGAGTGTTTCTCTCTTCTTTTCTCTTCACTTCTTTTCTCTCTCAGTTCCACTATCCCCTGCCCACAATACTTCTATCATTTTATTATATGTACTTCTTTGCCTATTTCTACTTGTGATAGACAGTTGTCTTGAAGTCAGTAATGAGACATTCATTTTTACACCTTCACAGTGTTTTAATAAACAATTAATGCACAAATAATGCAATATTAATTCATTCACTCCTTTACATCTTCAGTAAACTTTGATTTCTAAAATAAAAATCTCCCTGGTTTCCCTTCTGCAAGTGTATTATTTTAATTATTTCCTATATTTTTTTAATTCTATCTGTTGCATTTTACTTCCATATTTTATAATTGGATGCATAAATTGTTACATTTAAGAGTCAGTTCCCTACTGTCTTGTTTGGTCTTCCTTGCTACTTCCAGAGTGCTCTAATGTGATCGCCAGAGCACCTGAGCTTGGTGATGTATTCTTCTTATAGGAATAAGAATAACAATCTTTGCAATGACTTTATTTCATAAATTCATGAAAATGTTAAATATATATGACTTGAATACCAGCAAGCATAACAAATATCAATAAATACAAATACGAGAAATTTCCATAAATCATGTTTTGTTAACCACTGGCGTTCATGTGTAGTTTTCTCAAGTAAATTCTTTATCCAGTGTATGGATACATTTTGTTAAAAAATAATGATATTGCCTAGGCTATAAATTTTAAAATATATACATAAAAATAGAATTTGATGAAAAGTTAGTGGGATAAATACTCATAACTATAAATATACTTTATTTGTAGCTTTGATGACATCAGTATTCATGAACTGTGAAACTATTTGAATTTTTATTGTCTTATTAAATATCATGGATCTGAAAAAAAGACTGCAACAGCTATTGAAAATGTTGATTTTATACAATAGAACACAATATCATATGCTTTTATTAAATAAATTTTATTATTTAAACCTCTATACATTGTCCACGCTTCATCAAAATTTCATTTATTTTTTAACCAAAAGTAATTGCATTCAAAAGTAACTGTGGTTGCGTACCCTGAATTTTAAATCAGGGTCTGCAATTGCTCAAACACATCTTTATTAATCATAATAGGAACCAATGGAATCAGCACATTTTTGCCAATAAGAAATGTTTGTTTACTCCTGTACCGTAAAAATCAGTGCCATGGGATTTGATGGACTCTTGGAAAGCATTTTCTATATCCTGGTGGTTGTGGAACTATTTTGTCTTCAAAAAGTTGTCGAGATGCTTGAGTCAGTGGTAGCTGGCTGGCAAGAGGTCAGGTGAATATGGCAGATAAGGCAAAACTTCATACCCAAATTCACCCAACTTTTGAAGCATCGGTTGCATGACGTGCAGTAGACCGCTCTCCTGGGAAATAATCAGGCCCTTTCTGCTGACCAGTGCCAGCTGCAGACACTGCAGTCTGATGGGCATCTAGTCAATTTGCTGAGCATGCTCCTCAGCTGTAATGGTTTCACTGCATTCAGAAAGGTGTAGTGGATCAGACCGCAGCAGACCACCAAACGGTGGCCATGACCTTTCTCTGCTGAGGGAAGTGCTTTGGAGCTTCTTGGTCCAGTCACTGAGCTGGTCATCATTGCTTTTCAGATAAAATCCACATTTCATCACAAGTCACAATCCATTGGAGAAATGGTTCGTTGGTTTTTGCATAGAACAAGAGACGATGACACTTCAAAATGATAACTTTTTTTTCTTCAATCATCTCTTGAGGCTATTCCACCTTTCCAATTTGCTTCAAATGCTGAATAGAATGGTTGATGCTGAGTTTGGGGGCAACTTCTTGTATAGCTGTAAGATGATCAGCTTCAATGATGGCTCTCAATTGGTTCTTGTCAACTTCCAATGGCCGGCCACTGTTCTCCTCATCTTCAAGGCCCTTGTCTCCTTTGCAGAAGGTTTTGAACCACCACTGCACTATACATCCATTAGCAGTTCTTGTACCAAATGCATTGCTGATGTGAATTGTCTCCACTGCTTTATGATCCATTTTGAACTCGAATAAGAAAATCACTTGAATTTGCTTTTTTGTCTAACATCATTCCAATACTCTAAAGTATATATAAAATAAACAGCAAGTATTAATTCATTAGCAAAAAGTATAAAACAATAAATGCACATTAAAATTATCTATAACAAAATCATGTTTATTTAAGAGTGTATTCCAATATCAAATGGCAAAGTTCAACAATGCAAAACTGCAATTACTTTTGCACCAACTTAATACATACTTTTATATAACCAGGAATAAAATTAGAACATGATTAGAATCATAAGGAAAAGTCATTCATTCTTATGCTATTTCCATTCATATCTTATTGCAGCATAATATGTTAGGAAATTTTGACCAGTGTGTTTCTCTTGGCAAAACTGTTAGCCTTTGTCCTGCTTCACTTCGTACTCCAAGGCCAAATTTGTTTGTTATTCCAGGTATCTCTTGACTTTCTACTTTTGCATTCCAGTCCCCTGTGATGAAAAGGACATCTTTCTGGGGTGTTATAGAAGATCTTGTAGGTCTACATGCATTAATGTGAGAGTTGGACTATAAAGAAAGCTGAGTGCCAAAGAATTGATGCTTTTGAACTATGGTGCTGGAGAAGACTCTTGAGAGTCCCGTGGACTGAAAGGAGATCCAACCAGTCCATCCTAAAGGAAATCAGTCCTGAATATTCATTGGAAGGACTGATGCTGAAGCTGAAACTCCAATACTTTAGCCACCTGATGCAAAGAGCAGACTCATTGAAAAGACCTTGATGCTGGGAAAGATTGAAGGCAGGAGGAGAAGGTGACGATAGAGGATGAGATGGTTGGATGGCATCACTGACTTGATGGACATGAGTCTGAACAAGCTTCAGGAGTTGGTGGTGGACAGGTAGGCCTGCCATGCTGCCGTCCATGGGGCTGTAACGAGTCGGACACAGCTGAGCAATTGAACTGAACTGAACCACACAGAAGGGTAACTCCAGCAGAGCACAGGTAACAAGGGCTTCAGTGAAAAGAGGACACAGAAAAAGGAGTAAAACTGACTAAGGTAGCTGGAATCTGAGTAACTGGCGTTTCACTGTCTCTCTCATTGTAAACAACCAGAAAAGCAGACAATGAACAAAACGATTGCTTCAACAGATGACAGAGAACAGATTCCCCAAGAGGAGGAGACAAAAGGCGACCTCCAAAATTATTTGACTTCTGCCTGATGATATTTATCAGACCTTAAAGGAAATCAGTCCTGAATATTCACTGAAAGGACTGATGCCTAAGCTGAAATTCCAATATTTTGGCCACCTGATATGAAGAACTGACTTACTGGAAAAGATCCTGATGCTGGGAAAGATTGAAGACAGGAGGAGAAGGCAACAACAGAGGATGAGATGGTTGAATGGCATCACTGACTCAATGGACATGAGTTTGAGCAAGCTCCGGGGTTTGGTGATGGACAGGGAAGCCTGGCATGCTGCATCATGAGGTCGCAAAGAGTCAGGCATGACTGAGCAACTGAACTGATGCTAGGAAATGTTTATAGAACAGGACTAAATTTTAAAAATCATGATTTTGATATTTCCCCTCCACTTTCAGAATACGTTTTAACTGAATTATTTTCAGTTTTATAAAACTAGTTTTACAAGCTTATAACAGCAATGTTCCTAGCTTATTGTAATCAGTGTCTGGCATGTGGAAAATCTTCTCTGATATAAATTAATAAATTGTGCTGTCATGTCATATCAAAGACAAATAATCTAGTGGGACCCTGTCATTTAGGTCTTCTTACCATCATTGACTCCTTATTTTAGAAATGACAGCCCACATTTTTGGCAAAATAGTCTCCCTTCTGCATTTGCACTGTTCTTTATTCACTTATCACAATGTACTATTGACATAGTTTTGGACAGATAACCCAAGTCAATTGTAAAACAACATCCTGTACATCATAAGAATGGAAAACATGAGTGGTCATGTAACTCCAGCAGGCTAATCTGAGTCCCGCTTTGGAATTTTCCTTACTGAAGGTGAGAGTGAGACTCCTTTCTTTTTTCTCTGGTTGAGAGCTTCCAGTAGTCATGTCAACTACTGGGAGATGGCCAGTGGAATTAGGCAAGTTCATCTACAGAACAGGCAATGAGATGGGGAGATAGAATTACATACAAACAATATCCTTCCTAAGAAAGACTGAAGGCAAAAGGAGAAGGGGGCGACAGAGGATGAGATGGTTAGGTAGCACCACTGACTCAATGGACACGAACCTGAGCAAACTCTAGGAGACAGGGAAGCCTGCTGTGCTGCAGTCCATGAGGACACAAAGAGTTGGACATGACTGAGTGACAGAAAGCAATAATATCCTTCAGCTCACAAGATCCAGTCATATATTTCCTGTTTAGTTGCTAAGTTGTGTCCAATTCTTTTGTGATCCTGTAGTCACGTATGGATGTGAGAGTTGGACTGTGAAGAAAGCTGAGCGCTGAAGAATTGATGTTTTTGAACTGTGGTGTTGGAGAAGACTCTTGAGAGTCCCTTGGACTGCAAGCAGATCCAGCCAGTCCATCCTAAAGGATATCAGTCCTGGGTGTTCTTTGGAAGGACTGATGCTGAAGCTGAAACTCCAATACTTTGGCCACCTCATGTGAAGAGTTGACCCATTGGAAAAGACCTTGATGCTGGGAGGGACTGGCGGCAGGAAGAGAAGGGCATGACAGAGGAGAGATGGCTGGATGGCATCACCTACTCGATGGACATGAGTTTGGATAAACTCCAGGAGTTGGTGATGGACAGGGAGGGCTGGCATGCTGGGATTTATGGGGTCACAAAGAGTCAGACATGACTGAGGGAATGAACTGAACTGAGACTGTAGCCTGCCAGCCTCCTCTGTCCATGGGATTTTCTAAACAGGAATACCGAAATGGGTTGCATTTCTTTCTCCAGAGGATCTTCCCAACCCAGGGATCAAACCTGAATTTCCTGTATTGGCAGGTGGGTTCTTTACTACTGAGTCACAGCAACAACAACAGCAGTAATATCCTTCAGCTTACAGATCCAGTCATGCATAATTGGGGCAAAATTTACGCATATCCTTTCCAGGTTCACGAACCACTGTATTTAAGTTACTTTTAAAAAATCAACTGTAATTTCAATTTTCTCATTCACAACCGAAAGATGTCTTGCTAAAATAAAAGAGATGTCTTGGGAGAAATGATTAGGAGTTGAGGGAGGGCATGTAAAGAGAGGTGTGTGGGTGGCTTAACAAAATGAATGTGTTAGGCAAAGTTAGAATTTATTAACTTTGCAAATATCTATTCATATAAAAAAAAGAAAATATTATACAAATAGCCTGAAAGGAGAATACATTTAAACCGGCTCAAATTTGACATGAGTCAAACACAAGCTGGAATCAAGATTGCCGGGAGAAATATCAATAACCTCAGATATGCAGATGACACCATCCTTATGGCAGAAAATGAAGAGGAACTAAAAAGCCTCTTGAGGAAAGTGAAAGAGGAGAGTGAAAAAGTGGGCTTAAAGCTCAACATTCAGAAAACGAAGATCATGGCATCGTCCCATCACTTCATGGGACATAGATGGGGAAACACTGGAAACAGTGTCAGACTTTATTTTTTGGCTCCAAAATCACTGCAATGGCAACCCACTCTAGTACTCTTGCCTGGAAAATCCCATGGGCGGAGGAGCCTGGTGGGCTGCAGTCCATGGGGTCACTAAGAGTCAGACACGATTGACACGACTTAGCAAAATCACTGAAATGGTGACTGCAGCCATGAAATTAAAAGATGCTTACTCCTTGGAAGAAAAGTTATAACCAACCTAGATAGCATATACAAAAGCAGAGACTACTTTGCCGACTAAGGTCAGTCTAGTCAAGGCTATGGTTTTCCCAGTGGTCATGTATGGATGTGAGAGTTGGACTATGAAGAAGACTGAGTGCCGAAGAATTGATGCTTTTGAACTGTGGTGTTGGAGAAGACTCTTGAGAGTCCCTTGGACTGCAAGGAGATCCAACCAGTCCATTCTGAAGGAGAGCAGCCCTGGGATTTCTTTGGAAGGACTGATGCTAAAGCTGAAACTCCAGTACTTTGGGCACCTCATGCGAAGAGTTGACTCATTGGAAAAGACTCTGATGCTGGGAGGGATTGGGGGCAGGAGGAGAAGGGGACGACAGAGGATGAGATGGCTGGATGGCATCACAGACTCGATGGACGTGAGTCTGAGTGAACTCCGGGACTTGGTGATGGACAGGGAGGCCTGGCGTGCTGCGATTCATGGGGTTGCAAAGAGTCGGACACGACTGAGCGACTGAACTGAACTGAAGGTGGTATATCATATTACTTGCACCTTAGAGACCTTACGTTATCACTATGATTGGGGGAAGTCTTTTCGTGTGTTTCCGTGCAGTTACAATTTTGAAGTGTCTGCATATATTTTAAATCTAATGCAAATCATATAAACATAATATGTGAAAGAATTGAGAAATCTTTGTTTGTTTCATAAAACTATGGATAAGCCCTAGAAGTTGGATAAATGAAGTGGAGTTAATATGAACAGATCTAAAGGAGTCGGAAGGGGTTCCTGGTGGTTCAGTGGTAAAGAACCCACTTGCCAATGCAGGAGATGTGGGTTCGATCCCTGGGTCAGGAAAATTCATCGGAGAAAGAAATGACAACCCACTCCAGTATTCTTGTCTAGGAAATCCCATGGACAGAAGAGTCTGGCAGGCTACAGTCCAAGGAGTCGCAAAGGGTCAGACCCAACTTGGTGACTGATCACACACACAGTGGAGTATAAAGTGAGTAACCCTGAATTGCACTCTGCTGCTGCTGCTGCTGCTAAGTCGCTTCAGTTGTGTCCAACTCTATGTGACCCCAGAGACGGCAGCCCACCAGGCTCCCCCGTCCCTGGGATTCTCCAGGCAAGAACACTGGAGTGGGTTGCCGTTTCCTTCCCCAATGCATGAAAGTGAAAAGTGAAAGTGAAGCCGTTCAGTCGTGTCCAACTCTTAGCGACCCCATGGACTGCAGCCTACCAAGCTCCTCCATCCATGGAATTTTCCAGGTAAGAGTACTGGAGTGGGGTGCCATTGCCTTCTCCGGAATTGCACTCTAGTCTCAGTTTATTTCTGAAATATTTTTAATTTAAATGTCTTTCAGTTTTGAGTTACCACAAATAATGCTGGAACAAGCAGCCAAACAAGTAGCCCTTCTGCTCTCAGATATGCTAATCATGCCCCTGAGGTCAGCTGTTGGTACCTTCATTGTTTTGGCTGATATTAACTGGCTCCATCACAAGTCAAGGGCTTTGGCTAGGATAACATGGCTTTTTTCAGCACTATCTCTCCATCTCCAGCAGGCTAATCTGTCTTGATGCTCATGCTGGCCAGCTACCGATAGAGAGGGGAGAGAAAGAAGTGGGGAGGGAGAGAGAGAAGAAAGGCCTGTATTCTCACATTCTCTTTGGAATTACACTGGGAATTGTCACAATATCCTCTACTCTGCATTCCACTGGGCCAAACAGCACCGCACCAGCTTCAATAAGAAAGAAAATGGACTTCACCTTTAATGGCAGAAGTTGCAAAGTGACATTGCAAAGGGCAGATATATAGGAGAGTGGAGAACTGGGGTCATCTCTGAGGATGTGGGAGGGTCAGCAGATCTACAGAGATAACCTGGGAGAGAGTGTGTGTTTCTGTGTGTGTTCTAGTTTCTGAATTTCTAAATGCATCACTTTATGCACTTTCCAAATGACATAAAGTCATTATCACCCAGGGATCATATTCTACCCTGGATTTCATTCAGCAGTTTTATAGGAAAATGAATCTGGTTCATGTTAAAGTCATGAATTATTTCAAATTTAAGTAAAAATAAGCTCCAAATCCTCACGAAGATGCAACTTATTTTGCTTCCAGAGAATTATATGTTCATTCATAAGAATCCGTTCCCATCCATTTCCAGATGAGAAGATAAAAGTCTTGGTAAAAAGTCTGAAAGTGAAAGTCACTCAGTCATGTTTGATTCTTCGGGACCCCATGGACTATACAGTTCATGGAATTCTCCAGGCCAGAATACTGGAGTGGGTAGCCTTTCCCTTCTCCAGGGGATCTTCCCAACCCAGGGATCAAACTGGGGTCTCCTGCATTGTGGGTGGATCCTTTACCAACTAAGCTTAATTGCCTGGATAAAGTGAATTTTTTAAACAAATTTTTAGGCTAAAGAAAAATTTATCACAGAGGGAAAGTAAATAATACAAGCATCACATTATCCATCTGCAACACTGGATGTTATAAAATAGCAGAATACCATCAAAGTACTACTGAGACAAAATGACTCTACCCAAGAATCCTATTACCAATAGAGTATTGATATCTCCATACATGGACATCACCAAGTAGTCAATACTGAAATCAGATTAATTATATTGTTTGCAGCCAAAGATAGAGAAGCTCTAGATCGTTAGGATAAATAAGACCTAGAGCTGACTGTGGCTCAGATCTTGAACCTCTTATTGCAAAATTCAGGCTTCAGTTGAAGAAAGTAGGAAAAAAACCCACTAGGCCATTCAGGTCTGACCTTGATAAAATCCTTTGTGTTCACACCCTAGAGGTGACAAACAGATTCAAGGGATTAGATCTGGTAGAGTCCCTGAAGAATTATGGATGGAGGTTAGTAATATTGTACAGGAGGCAGTAACCAAAACCATTCCAAAGAAAAATCCATGTTAAACCTCTTGAATTTGTACCAGAGATCTACTGAAGCATTCATTATGTTTCAATATTTGTCTTTCTATTCTTCACTTTGGATACTTTTTGATCTATATTTTTCTATTCTGTCTTCAAGAGCAGTCATTAATTCTTCTGTTATATCCAGCATGTATTAGTCTTATTCAATAGACTTTTCTTTCCAGATTTTAGTTCCCTATAAATTCCATTTTGTTTTTTTTATATCTTTTATTTTCCTTCTATTACGCTGACATTCTCCTTTAAATCTTTGCACATATTTACAATCAATTTTTAAAGATGTTTTTCTGCTGATTCTATTATCTTTATCATATTTGGTTCTGCCCCAGCAAACAGATTTTCTTCTGGTTATGGGTACCATTTGTTCCTTTTGTCATATATACATATATTTGAATGAAAGGTACCGTGATTGTTACATTGCTCAGTGTTTGGATTTTGATGTCTGCTTCATAATGAATTGAAGTCTTTTTTTCTAAGGCTTTTATGTTTCTTGTAGATCAATGTGGTCCTTTTAAGATTCATTATTAAGCCTAGTTACCATAGCATTAAATAACCTTTATTCTAGAGTTAAATAGTCTTTTTTTTAAAGGTGATCTTTTTGGGGTATCTACGAATAGCTCTAATTGATCAACAAAGCCTCTCTACTTTAGCTAAATGGATAGGAAACATTTTCCCAACTCTGTGTGGGTTCTGGGAATGTTTATTTTTTTTCTTTCCACCTCCACACATATCTTCATGTGACCGTAAGGGAATCCCCATGCAGATTTCTGAAGCTCTTCCTCTGAGTAGCTCCATCTGCTATAGTATTTGCAAATTCTAGCCACCTCTGCTTCCTTGGCCTCTCATTTTTGCATGACTGATGCACTCACCTTCAAATTTCTTTGCCTTTAGTGTAGACTGAGAGTGCTTCCAGGCAGAAAGCCAAGGGGATTGTAGAACTCACTTTGTTTTATCTTTTTCCAGAGATCACAGTCTTATTGGCTTGTTGTGTAGTGCCTGAAAATCTTGTCTAATTTTCTCTTTATCCATGGCACATGGACTAGTTCAATAATGATGCCTCTATCATAGCTGGACCATAAAATCTCAGCATTTATTTTCAATGTAACATGATAGGAGTATCTTGGCATTAATTTTATAAACTTTACATGTTATAAAAGTTTCTGCCGTTTTCTTGCTGTTCTCACGGCCTAATATTATGCTTGACATACACTTGGCCCTTAGTATATATTTGTTGAATGTGGGTGTGCATGCTCAGCTGTTCAGTTGTGTCCAACTCTTTACAAGCCTTTGGACTATAGCCCACCAGGGTCCTCTGTCCATGGGATTTTTCAGGCAAAAATATTTGTTGAATAAACTATTTTAAAAAATACTTATAAGAAAATGCAAAAATTCTTCACAAAAAGGACAACTGTTGCTTCAGTGAATCAGTTAAAGAAATGTCTGAAATTCTAGTATGTACACCATTTTGCTTATTATTAATGGAATTGTTTATGGGAGAGTGACATGCATTATAATATGCAAATAAATATTTATGTTAAGATCAATGCTCTTGATAAGGGGTTTCAACCATTGAGTGACATTTATACTATCAATCTCAATGCAGGTGAGTCCGAGAGTCTTAAGAAAATTGTTTAATTTTTAAGCCATCATTAAAGACTTATACTTACCTATTTTAACTAAGGACTTCCCTGGTGGCTCAGTGGTAAAGAATCTACCTGCTAATGCAGAAGACATGGGTTCAATCCCTGGGTTGGGAGGTCCCCTGGAGAAAGAAATGGCACTCTAGTATTCTTAACTGGGAAATATCATGGACAGAAGATGCTGGCAGGTGACAGTTCTTGGAGTCACAAGGAGTCTGACCTGACTAGGGATCAAACGACAACAAAATTTTATCTAAAGTGTGTAGAAATGCTCAAATACTCTCACTTCAATACGCCATACATAGTCACCATTGGTCTACAGCTGCCCCAGATGAAACTGTCCTGTTTCATGCTTCAGTCTCTAAGTTACTGAAGTTAGTCTCCCTGACAGACTAACCCTATGCAATATATGAACACCGTTTTGCTACAACTGACAATTTAACCCTAAGAAACCTGGGAAACTCACAGCAGAAATGGTTTCTTTGACTTCTGGGAACAATTCAACATTTGGCCACCATTACAGGAACCATTGCTAATTTATGTTCTAATTAACTTCCCAAGCCCATGATGATGGCTTGTTTTATTCTTTTCAAATCTCCACTCATTGTTTGCTTTTAAGGATTGCTTGGCTTAACAGGGTAAGGAGCTAAAACTTAATTTTATTTCAGATAAATTGGTAATAAATATATCCTGTTAAGAAAACATTCTAAGAAAAGCAAAAGAAAATCCATGAAACTCAACTAGGAAGTATGCTGAAGAGGAAATTCCTATAATCAAGGATTTAAGCAAGCCAGCCACCAATTATAAATTTAGTTCCCACAGGGGGCAAGCCATTTAAGATACTAAAGCCATTCAGCTTTAAGACATATGGTTTCAACTTTTGATGCAAATCTAAAGGTGAAGCATTCAATTTGAATTAAAAAAGAACAAAAGATGCTTCAATTCAAAACTGTTCTTTGAAATGAAGTTACCATCTTTATTGTTTCTTTTATTTTATCGTGTCCATGACTTTTTGCATATGCTTATAGACTTACAGAACTTTGAATGCAAGAGAATCTATAGAACTTATGCAGCACACATGGGCCCACTCAGGGTGCTTCTTGAAGCTGCAGATTCTGGGGCCTGTCTCACAGAGATTATAATTCAATTTATCAGAAATGGTCCCATAATCTGGTTTGAAAAAATATACATCTAACTGAGTGTAAGCACTAATATAGTTTAATTTTTCATTTTACGATAATAAAACTAAGACCCAGAACAGTTAACTGATTAGCTCATTCTCTATGAAAGTTAGTGACTAAAAAAGAAAAAAGTGATTATTACCCTGGAATGTTGTTTTCTACTCTAGAGTTTTTTCCGTTGCTGCATAGTCATTTTTTCCCCAAAAGGAAAAATAATATTTATATATTATTAAGTGGTATAGATATTTGAAACTCTGTTCTTAGCTTATGTCCCTTATCAATCTATGCTTTCTCTCCAGGAGATCTCATCCACTGTCATAGTGTTATTCCATATCTTTCTTTCACATCTGCCTCCAAAATTCTAGAACTACATATTCAATTGCTTAAGTAACCTTTTTATTTTAATCAACTTCAAACAAAGCACATGTAAAACTCGAACTTTTATTAATATGTGGCCAACCTTATCTGTCATTGCTCTCTGTATCTCTGAAGTTACAGTATCAATATACCCAATTAAGCAAGTTAGAAGCCTGAGAGAGATTCTGTATACTCTTTTTCCTTTATTGTCACATCCAACATTATCCAGTTCACAGTTTTTCTAAGTGTTAAATTAATGAAACAAGGAAGCCAATAGACTCAAGTGATTCCTATGCCTTCAGTTCAGTTCAGTTCAGTTCAATCAGTCGTGTCCAACTCTTTGCGACCCCATGAATCGCAGCACTTCAGGCCTCCCTGTCCCTCACCAACTCCCGGAGTTCACTCAAACTCATGTCCATTGAGTCAGTGATGCCATCCAGCCATCTCATCCTCTGTCGTCCCCTTCTCCTCCTGCCTCCAATCCCTCCCAGCATCAAAGTTTTTTCAGTGAGTCAACTCTTCGCATGAGGTGGCCAAAGTACTGGAGTTTCAGCTTTAGCATCATTCCTTCCAAAGAAATCCCAGGGCTGCTCTCCTTCAGAATGGACTGGTTTGATCTCCTTGCAGTCCAAGGGACTCTCAAGAGTCTTCTCCAACATCACAGTTCAAAAGCATCAATTCTTTGGCGCTCAGCTTTCTTCACAGTCTCTGCTTTTGAATATGCTATCTAGGTTGATCATAACTTTTCTTCCAAGGAGTAAGCATCTTTTAATTTCATGGCTGCAGTCACCATCCTTAAGCAAACCTAAGCAAACCTAAACTCAAGCCTATAAGTAAATGCCTCAAGGTTAAGAAATCAAAATGTAAAACCAATCAGAATAAGCTTAAATTGATCATAATCTAGCTCTAAAACTTTGCCATGCCTCAGATAAATAAAGTAATCCTGCTATAATCAATCAGCATTTACCCAGGATGACTTCTTAATTCCTGTTCCTTATAGTCGACAACCCTCTCCCTTTGTACAACTTTTCAAAGCGCCTCTCTACGTCTTTAGACCAGATGCTTCTCTATTCATGATTCACTAAATAAAGCCAACTAGATCTGAAATGTAAATGTCTGTAAAATTTTTAACAGTATTTAGCAAGTTTGTTCAGATCTTCCTAAGGCAGGAGATAGATGGGTCCCCCTCCCCCAACTCCCAGGGTGAGCTGTTGGAGTTTGTTTCCTGTGGACCAATTCTCCAAGATCAAAATAGCAGGATAATAAAAAGAGGATGTTGGGCCCTGCCTACATATGAGGTAAAAGACCACATATTTCTCATTCTCTAAGTCAAGGAGACCTTGCCGACTACATATGCACAGAAAGGTTCCTTGGAGGTAAAAAATGGAGGGGGAACTGTTAGGGGAAGCACACTAACTAACTGAAACTGCCCACCCTGGCCAGGCATCACAGTAACCATTTGCATGAGTTGTTTTTATGGCAGGAGTCCTGGTAAGGAGCATGGAACTAATAAGCCACGACCAACAGGAAGAATTCAAGAAAGGTCAAAAGGAGACACCACATGTCTGGCCACCTCCCAGAATCCTTCTTGCTGGCATCCATCTTGGCTGAACAAGGAAGGACTCTGAGTCAGAATGATTGGCTAAAGACAATCCAGAAGCTAATCCCATCACATAAAACCCAAGACCATAAAACTGCTCTGTGGCAGAGCAGTTCTCCCAGGTTCCCTTAGCCTACTGCCCTCCATGCTGGTGCCCTTTCCCAATAAAATCTCTTGCTTTGTTAGCACATGTGTCTCCTCAGACAATTCATTACGAGTGTTAGGCAAGAGCCCAGTTTCGGGTCCTGGAAGGGGTCCTCTTTCCTGCAACAGAACTACCCTGTACTAACTGATGGTAATCTACCTGTAAGCCTCTTCACCAGAACCCATCTTGGCTAAGAGATGTGCACGCACACATAGGGGGACCCAGAAATATGTGAAAGATGGACATAGAATTAGGCAAAGCGAGACGACTGGCAAAGGGAAACCCAGAGGAAAAGCCCCATAAAAGCGATCCAAAATGTCAGGAGAGGGAAACTCTCTCTCTGAATCCATTCATGTGTCTAGCCACGCAAACTGTTCTCTTTTTCCTACTAATAGACACTTGTTTCACTCCTCTTTATCTTTGTGGGAATTCTTTTAGGCAAAGCTGAAGGGCTAGAGCCACTGGTCACTGGCCACTGGCCCAGGGGCTGGGATTCAGCTCTCTCATTGCCGCAGTCCCATCTCAGTCTCTGGACAGGATCGGAAACCCTGCATCAAGTCTCCACAGGGCTAGTCCACCTGAGATCATTCCAAGCTAAGACCATTTTACTCATAGCAGCAAGTGCTTTGGAAATGACTGCCTTCAGTATTCCCTTCTTCCAATCATTCTTCACATTGTTGAAAATAAATCTTCTGAAAATGCAAATCTGACCATGTCAAATGCTACAATGTCTTCTGGTTGCCCTTGAGATAGATCCTAAAAATGTCACACTAGTTTATGTGGCCCCACTTAATTTATGCCTACTTTCAACCTCAATATAATGCAATCCTGTTTTTTGCTCTCTCTGTTCCAGGCATATTGGGACAATTTTTTGATCAATGAATTTAATAGAATTATACTTGTATTTGAGAAATAAAACTAATTTCCTCTTGTTAAATATTAACTTGAAACCAACATAATTTCATTTGCCATTATTTACTTTATTCTCATTAATATCTCATTGTAAGTTACCCTTGTTCTTGAATTGATTTTTTTTTATATAAAGAGATAATCTAAATTCTAGTTGCACTGTTTTAACACTANCACACTCAAATAGAAGACACTTTTTTAAAAAGATGATTTAAAAATAAGATTTGTTGATTTAACAAAAGTTCTTGAAAGAATGAAAAGAAAATTTAGAAACACAACTTCACGTATTATACCAGTCTATTACAAACTTTACAAAACCATTAGTTTAGTTCATCTTAATAGTACACAGTAAAATAGTATGCAACTTGTCATTGAAAAATATTTGTCCATATACTATTTAACACATTTAACTAACATTTATCAGGCTTCCATGGTGGCTCAGACAGTAAAGAATCTGCCTGCAATGCAGGGGACCTGCGTTTTATCCCTCGCTTGGGAAGATCCCCTGGAGGAAGACATGGCAACCCCCTGCCTGGAGGGGTTCTCTTGCCTGGAGAATCCCCCCATGGACAAAGGAGCCTGGCAGGCTACAGTCCATAGGGTCACAGACATGACATGACTGAGTGACTAAGCACACAGCAGACAACATCAGCACACAGCATTTATTGATGGTGTATTAGCTTCTAGTGAATAACATAATTCCTGCTGAAACTTAATACCATCAGTTGGAGCAGTAATGATGTTGATATATAAAATGTACTGAATGCTTCCTAATGCCTGAGGCTATGATACACAGTTTACATTGGTTTATCTCACTTGATCCTCATAACTATATCCAGATAGTTAATCCTATTCATTGGGTAAGTATATTAAAAATGCCTGTAGATTAGTAAGCATTGCTATTGTTTGGCATTTATCTCTTTTGAGAGATGAGAAAAATTGAAGCACAGAATAGGTACGTTTTGGCCTATGGTTTAGCCAGGATTATTTCTTAGGTCTTCTAACTTCCAATGTTCTTTCCACAAGCATGACATAAACTCTGACATTTACTTTTATCTTTGAAACTTGTTTTTCCCTTCTAGAAGCTTCCCCTTCTCCAGATGGCATCATCAAAACATGGCCCTGAGCATTTTGAAGAGGACAGATGTTCCAGGATGTCAATGAAAGGTGTGTCCCTGGATAACAATTGTTAAAGTTCCAGAAATGGGTGCATGACCTAAAACACAGCAAGTCAGAACCCTTTTACAGCATTAACTATGGATATCGGAAATGAGGTTTTCTTTCCTTCTGTGATTGCAGGTGCTGAGAACTTTGTGACTCTGGAGTGTCTAGGGGCTTTTTCATAGTATCCTGGCTAGCTTGTTTGAGAATTCAGCCAATATAAATAAAAGCTGTTTAAAGTGATAGAGAGGCTTAATCCTGATGACAATTTTGGAATATCTCAAACTTTCCAGATTTAAATAAATCTGTTTGTGTGTGTGGAGGGGGATGGGGCAGTGTTTTTCTTAAACCTGTAAGAGTTACATTTCAGTCTGTTTAATAGAAGCTTGGATTAAAACACAGTTCCTTAAATAAAAATGGAATTGAAACAGATTCTTGGGGTTACATTTCTGAAAGCACCATGCAATTTTCAGTTTATCCATTTCCTTATCTTTCCTCCTATCCTTCATCCTGTCCTGTATTACTATAGCCTTCTTTTCATCTCTTTTCTCCTTCCTTTCCTCCCTTTCTTCATGCCTTCTTTCTTTGTTGGTTTCCTCTTACTTTTCTTTCTAATTTGAGGGGGTCCGATAAGTTACATCCATCTTTCCTGGGCCCAAGTTGTGACGCAGATCAGAGGCAGAGGGGGCAGCTGGATAAAGACCAATTCCTTTTACCTTTTGGAGGATTCTGTTTGCTGATATCCTGTAAAAGTTTTTGTATCTGTACTCCTGAAGGGCTATTGAAGAAAGGTGTATTGTTTCGTTGTTGCAATGCCTTTGTCTATAATCCCGAACTCCTAAACAAATTGAAAATGATCCCTGATGTTCTATTTTCTCAAAGTTCAGTTCAGTTAAGTTCAGTCGCTCAGTTGTGTTCGACTCTTGATGCCATCCAAACATCTCATCCTCTGTCGTCCCCTTCTCCTCCTGTCCTCAATCTTTCCCAGCATCAGGGTATTTTCCAATGAGTCAGCTCTTCGCATCAGGAAGCCAAAGTATTGGAGTTTTAGCTTCAGCATCAGTCCTTCCAATGAACACTCAGGACTGATCTCCTTTAGGATGGACTGGTTGGATATCCTTGCAGTCCAAGGGACTCTCTAGAGTCTTCTCCAACACCACATTTTAAAAGCATCAATTCTTCGGCACTCAGCTTTCTTTATAGTCCAAATCTCACATCTTTACATGACTACTTAAAGAAATTTTCTCAAAGAGATTCTTAAATATGTGATAGAATTAATCAGGTAAAACTCTCTGGGCTTAGACTTCGTCGGAAAGTGTTTAATTATAAATTTTAATTATCTAAGTTTTTCTGGAGTCCTCACGTCTTCTGTCATTGGTCATAATGTATGTCTTTCGAGAAATATGTCCACTTCATCCACATGGTCGAATATATTGCCATGTATTATCCACAATGTAAGTTTATCTTCTTTATGTTTATACAATCTGTAGTATTTGCCTATTGTTTAAGACCCAGCTTAATATTCATAATTGGCACAGCTCTCAATTTTTTTTTCACTATTTTGTTGGTCCTTAAAAATAGCCAGCTTTAGATTTCATTGATTTTCTTTATTTTTTGCCCAGTTTTTTATTTCAGAATTCTGTTCTGTTTTTTGTCTCCTTTCTTTTACTTTCTTTGAGTTTAATTTGCTCTTCTTTATCTAGGTTAAGGTAGAGCTTAGATGACTGATTTCAAAGTTTCTTTTCCAATAAATAAATAAATAAAATATTTCATTTCTCCCTAAGCAATGCTTTATATGCTTACTGCAAATTTTACATTTGGAGTTTTTATAAAAGTTCTATGAAAACATTTGAGAATTTTATTTGTATTTTTGTTTGTTCTGAGAGTTATAGGAGTGTTGCTTACTTTCTGTATATTCATTCCAGTAGTATAGAAGTTCTACTATTGACCTTTAACTTAACACTAATTTCAATTATTTGAAATTTATTGAGACTTGCTCTATGGCCCAGAATACAGTTCAAAATATAGTCTAATATGTATATCCTTCAGTTTTTTGGTATACT
>SJYQ01001052.1:239478-267030 GCA_006410935.1 Redunca redunca
CAGGTGAAAGGCAACTGGCTGGTATATTTTCCATATACATCCCTGGGATTTAGCTTTTCTCTCAACATGCCAGCTTGCTGAAGAATATGTTCAACTCCTCAATTGCTTTTCCCAATAAGCAAACAAAATCAGAGTTATGTTGTGTGCTGAGTTTAACACTGAGTTCGCTACTTCTATCAAGTTTTAAGGTTGTAATTCCTGTGTCACTATTCTTCAATGCATTGAGAAAGATTTTTCTTCGAGTTTGTCCAACTTTCTCTGTTGCATTCAGCCACAAGATTGGTCTGATATATGTAATCCACAGTTATTTTAATGGAAATTCTAATCAATTTTTAGTTGAATGCCCTTCTGATTCCAGGAATTCTGACTCTCTCCCTAGATCCAGGAGTGGGGAAGATGGCTGAAGCTAAATCAAGTGGGACCTCGATCTCGTTAGCCAGAGTAACTGTTATATCCCTGGACACCTGACCTATGCAGCTCCAATCAGAACTGTTCGCAGAATCCTTACTGGAAATTCTGAAACAGAATTATTTGTATCCTATAAATGATGGTATGTAGTTGTATTGGCTAATTTTATGAGTCAGTCTGACTGAATCAGAGAATGCCCAGGTATTTGGCTGAACATTATTTCTTGATGTGTCTATGAGGGTGTTTCCAGAGGTGAGCAGCCCTGGACTGGTGAGCTGAATAAAGTAGCTGCCCTCCGTCTCTGCCATGTGAGTGAGCATCAGCAAATCCCTGCAGACCTGAATAGAATAAAAAGGTGAAAGACAGCTGAAGTCACTCTCTGCCTGACAAAATGATCTGGGATGTCGGTTTCTCCTTCTCTCAGCCTCTTGGTCTTCAGGCATTCAGATTCAAATTGGAACGTACATCAGCAAACCTCTTGCTCTCAAGCCTTTAAACTATCCCATTGGCTTTCTGGGTTCTCTAGTTTGCAGAGGGCAGATCACGGAATTCTCAATTTCCATAATCACATGAGCCAATTCCTTATAAAAATTTTATTTTATATATGAATAAAAGCACATCTATGCACATACAAGTATTATGAATGCATATTTAAGTTATATGAATGATATATAAGTGATATATACACATTATAATATACTATAAACAGAACCAATAGATAGATATAGATACATGTATAAACGTCTACCCAAATACAGAGGTATAGATACATACTATAGAGCTGTATGTATCCCCTGGTGGCTCAGATGGTAAAGAATTCACCAGCAGTGTGGGAGACCTGGTTTCGATCCCTGGGTTAAGAAGATCCCCTGGAGAAAGGCATGGTAACACATCCAGTATTCTTGCCTGGAGAATCCACACGAACAGAGGTGCCTGGTGGGCTACAGTCCATGGGGGTTGCAAAGAGTTGGACATCACTGAGCAACTAAGTACAGCCGAGCACGCATATGTTTGTATGTATCACAGTACATGCACCTCCATATGTGTAAATAGCATGTCTATACATGCATGTGTATATAAATGCATGCATTTTAAAGACAATGCATATGTATGCATGTGTATGTGTGTGTTAGTTGCTCATTCGTGGCTGACTCTATGTGACTCTGTGGACTGCCAGGCTCCTCTGTCCATGTCACCAGGCAAGAATACTGGAGTGCGTTGTCATTCCCCTCTCCAGGGGATCTTCCTGAACCAGGAACTGAACCTGGGTCTCCCGCATTGCAGGCAGATTCTTTACCCTTTGAACTACCCCGGAAGACCATATGTATGCATGAAGTAAAGTTAAGTGACGTGAAGTCGCTCAGTCGTGTCCGACTCTTTGCTATCCCATGGACTTTACCCTACCAGGCTCCTCTGTCCAAGGGATTTTCCAGGCAATAGTACTGGAGTGGATTGCCATTCCCTTCTCCAGGGGATCTTCCTGACCCAGGGATCGAACCTGGGTCTTCCACATTGTAGACAGACACTTTACCATCTGAGCCACCATCTGGTAGCCTATATGTATGCATAATCATATATATACAAATATATGTGTGGCATTTTTATATCTATGCCTATATAGTCTGTATATCTGTATCTACAGATATATCTCTATATGTTTATATACTACTGTATTTCATATGTACGTTAGATATATGTATATGTTTGTAGATATACCTATCATATAGACATGGATAGATACACATTATTTATATATTTATATATCTCTATTATAGATATGTATTATAGATATCCATCTATCCTATTGGTTCTGTTGCTCTTGAGAACCCTCACTAATAGCTTTTGATACCAATAATGATTCTAGAGGAACAGAATCTTAAGGATGAGTTTCCTAAATTGCTTCTGCTGCTGCTGCTGCTGCGTCTCTTCAGTCGTGTCCGACTCTGTGCGACCCCATAGACGGCACCACACCAGGCTCTGGTATCCCTGGGATTCTCCAGGCAAGAACACTGGAGTGGGTTGCCATTTCCTTCTCCAATGCATGAAAGTGAAAAGTGAAAGTGAAGTTGCTCAGTCTTGTCCGACTCCTAGCCACGCCATGGACTGCAGCCCACCAGGCTCCTCCATCCATGGGATTTGTCAGGCAAGAGTACTGGAGTGGGTTGCCACTGCCTTCTCCTAGAGTCTCTGAAATCAGTTTTCTCATGTGATTAGATTTAAATGTGTTTAAAAAACTAAAAATAGAATCACCATGAACCAGTGATACCATTACTGAACATATACCCAGAGAAAAATCATAATTCATCAAAAGACACACACACCCAGTGTTCATTGCAGCACTATTTACAACTGCCAGGACATGGAACAAACCCACATGTCCTCAACAGAGTGATGGATAAAGAAGATGTGCTACATGTATATAATAGGATATTATTCAGGCATACAAAGAAATGAAACTGGGTCATTTGTAGAGACGTGGATGGACCTAGAGATGGTCATACAGAGTGAACTCAGAGAGAGAGAAATGAATAGTGTATATGAACGCGTTTATGTGAAATCTAGAAGAATGGTATAGAGACACAGATGTAGAGAACAAACGTGTGGATGTCAAAGGGGGAAGGGAAATGGAATGAACTGGAAGCCTGAGACTGACATACATACGCCACTGTGTATAAAACAGATGACGACTGAGCACGCTACTGTACAGCATGGGAACGCCACTCAGCACTCTGTGGTGACCGAAGTGGGAAGGAAGTCCAGAAAAGAGGGGTATATGCATACACAAAGCTGATTCACTTTGCTCTACAGCAGAAACTGATGCAACATGGTAAAGCAAGTGTAACCTAATACAAGCTGATTCAAAATAAAGATGGTAATGACTCTGTTTCCAGCAGTAAAGAGATTGCTGGTAGTTCATGGTGTCATCTGGCAATGGAGATATGTAATCTACCTTCACTAGATATTCCTAATAAACCATTTCTAAGAAACAAGGTGTTGGATTAGTGTGTATATGATTCTTTGGAACATATTTTGGGGGTTAAAAGTGAATATATTCTTTGGCTGCTTGTTTTTATGTCACTGGACAGAAAAGTGGAAGAGAAGCATGATGTTAGGGATTCAAATTCCCAATTTAAGTATGAATGACCCAAATGCTTCTATGTGGACCTTGCAGTAGGCCCTTCAATATTGTTAAAGCAATTTTGACACAGTGGAAAAATAAAATGACCCATAGATAAAGCTTAAACTATAGACAAGAAGTGAAAATTTCCAAGGAAATAACATCATATCCCAAACAACTTACCTAAAGATAAGAAGTGCATGATAGAATTTGATTTTTTTGGTCATATGAATCAGTTAGTTCCCTTATTTTTTTAGAGTCAATTTACATGAATTTCTGTATCTTGCTACCCAAGGTATCCTAACAGATTCGATTGTGATGCCCCTGAAATTGAAGGAAGAACATAGGACCTTGTGAAGTTAAATCTTTGACATATACAACAGACAGTAGAGAATGAATGGTAGCCATCAGTAAACACTACAGCAGAGATATCTTGAAAAAAGAGATATCTTTTGATTAGGCTACATTGTCAATGGACTGTCTCTGGAGCAGTCACTATGAAGGAATTATGAAATGTTGGTATTGCTGTTAGCCTGGATGGATTCATGGTTTAGCCATTTTTCACTTCACTTTACAGATAAGAAAATAACATTGCAGAGGATCTAAGTAATTCACCAAGAGTAACAAAACAGGAATAGGATCCTTATTTTCATTTTTTTAAAAATCCATTTTAACTGAAAACAAAACACGACTTATGTAAATCAGGAATTCTCAATTATTCATTTTCCTTTAAAATCAATATTCGTCATTGATCTTAAATTTGTTTACATATGACTTGATTTGCCTCTGTGTACTGCTTTCTCTGTATTCTCACAGTAAGATTTATCGCCAGGACCATTCATTCCTTGGCCTGGGCCTCTTAAATGCTCACTATACTGTACATTGATATGTTTAGATCAGTATCTTCCAGTGTCCTTCAGAGTTTGTGCATTACTCCTACTGTTCACCAAACATCTCCCCCTCCCTCTTTTTTTCTCATGGGGAGAAATTCAGCTCAAATTTTCTGCCTTGGGTCCTCTAATAGTCTGTTTCTGGTCTTGGCACATATATAAGGAATTTTATAAAACACTGCCTGGCCTTATAAGAGAAAGGTGGGTTTAGATTTCAGCCAGCTGCCAAGTAAGACATTTTAATTTTTTAGCAACCGAGAGAAAAAAAATTCTGTTCTTTCATTTGTTACTAGTGCTGCCACAGTGGTAGTGGTGGGAAGTATTTGTTTTTGTTTTTCCCCTAAACTTTTGGAACTATTTTAATTGGTTATCCTGTCACAAAACACTGATTTTCTGAATTTTAATTGGGGGCATCATTTAACTCCTCTTTTAGCTATAAATTGCAAGTCTGAGGATCAATTTTATCCTGGTACTGGTCTTTCTGATGTGCAATGGGCCTGTTGCCCAGCCTGTTTTCTGGGCTGGTGGTCAGCCATCAAATCCCATTTGGCAATTTGAATAACAATTGAGACAAAAAAGCATATGACAGAATCTCTATACCACACATTCACTTCTTGGGCCTGGAGGACTGTGAGGTTAGTGATGGGTTACAAAATAAATACATAAAAATAAAAACAAGGAGGTAAAGCTTGTTTAGCCTACAAGCAAAGAAAAACAAGGGATTAAGAGGAGATGTCAAAAAAGCAAGAGAGTTCCAGAAAACATCTATTTCTGCTTCATTGACTATGCCAAAGCCTTTGACTGTGTGGACCACAATAAACTGGGAAATTTCTGAAAGAGATGGGAATACCAGACCACCTGACCTGCCTCTTGACAACCCTATATGCAGGTCAGGAAGCAACCGTTAGAACCAGACATGAAACGACAGGCTGGTTCCAAATAGGAAAAGGAGTACGTCGAGGCTGTATATTGTCTCCCTGCTTATTTAACTTATATGCAGAGTATATCATGAGAAATGCTGGGCTGGAAGAAGCACAAACTGGAATCAAGATTGCTGGGAGAAATATCAATAACCTCAGGTATGCAGATGACACCACCCTTATGGCGGAAAGTGAAGAGGAACTAAAAAGCCTCTTGATGAAAGTGAAAGAGGAGAGTGAAAAAGTTGGCTTCAAGCTCAACACTCAGAAAATGAAGATTATGGCATCTAGTCCCATCACTTCATGGGAAATAGATGGGGATACAGTGGAAAGAGTGTCAGTCTTTATTTTGGGGGCTCCAAAATCACTGCAGATGGTGACGGCAGCCATGAAATTTAAAAATGCTTACTCCTTGGAAGGAAAGTTATGACCAACCTAGACAGCATATTAAAAAGCAGAGACATTACTTTGCCAACAAAGGTCCATCTAGTCAAGGCTGTGGTTTTTCCAGTGGTCACCTATGGATGTGAGAGTTGGACTATGAAGAAAGCTGAGCACCAAAGAATTGATGCTTTTGAACTGTGGTGTTAGAGAAGACTCTTGAGAGTCCCTAGGACTGCAAGGAGATCCAACCAGTCCATTCTAAAGGAGATCAGTCCTGGGTGTTCATTGGAAGGACTAATGCTAAAGCTGAAACTCCAGCGCTTCAACCACCTCATGAAGAGTTCTCATTGGAAAAGACCCTGATGCTGGGAGGGACTGGGGGCAGGAGGAGAAGGGGACGACCCAGGATGAGATGGCTGGATGGCATCACCGACTCCATGGATATGAGTTTGAGTGAACTCCAGGAGTTGGTGATGGACAGGGAGGCCTGGCATGCTGCAATTCATGGGGTAGCAGAGTCGGACACGACTGGGCGACTGAACTGAACTGAAGGGGAGATGATGTTAGGCAGAAGACAAGTGGGATGTGATTTTGTCCATCCCAAGTGTGCACTAATTAGAAATGACAATCATTTCTTACAGAGTAGAAATGGGCGAGAGCTTGCATTGTCTCTTTGGAAACTAAAAATGTCTACATGCTAGCCCTATGACATAATCCTAACTCCTGGACAATGAACATTCTGTCATGTCAGAGAGCCACATCATACTGGGTAAAAAGTTGCTGTTATGAGTAATATTGTTTCCAGTTGTCATGTATGGATGTCAGAGTTGGACTATAAAGAAAGCTGAGCACTGAAGAATTGATGCTTTTGAACTGTGGTGTTGGAGAAGACTCTTGAGAGTCCCTTGGACTGCAAGGAGATCCAACCAGTCCATCCTAAAGGAAGTCAGTCCTGAGCATTCATTGGAAGGACTTATGCTGATGAAACTCTAATACTTTACCCACCTGATGCGAAGAGCTGACTGATTTGAAAAGTCTCTGATGCTAGGAAAGTTTGAAGGCAGGAGGAGAAGGGGACGACAGAGGATGAGATGGTTGGATGGCATCATCAACTCAATGGACATGAGTTTAGATAAACTCTGGGAGTTGGTGATGGACAGGAAGGCCTGTTGTGCTGCAGTCCATGGGGTCACAAAGAGTCAGACATGACTGAGTGACTGAACTGAACGGAACTGACTGATTAGTAATATTGGACACCACCACCAATAATACTGGACAACAAACCACTAATATTGAATAACCTCTATATGATACTTAAGAAGAAAAATTAAGGCAAAACATTTTTATAGAAACAAAATTTCTTAAATCTGTGACTTAGCTGTCACATCTCAGCACATGTATAATCAAATTTGAGGCTGACCTCTTCTATGTTGCTGTTCAGTTGCTAACTCATGTCTGACTGTGCGACCCCAGGAACAGAAACACAGCAGGCTTCCCTGTCCTTCACTACCTCCTGGATAGTGAAGTTTGGGAGTTTGCCTCAACTCATGTCCATTGCCTCAGTGATGCCAGCCAACCATCTCATCCTCTGTGCCCCTTTTTCCTCTTGCCCTCAATCTTTCCAAGCATCAGAGTCTTTTCCAATGAGGCAACTCTTTCCATCAGATAGGCAGAATATTGGAGCTTCAGCACCAGTCTTTCCAATGAATATTTATGGTTGACTTCCTTTAGAATTTACTGGTTTGATCTCTAAGATCTCCTCTTAGGATGATACATACAGAAATTTTTAAGTCTAAGCATTACTTTGCCGACTAAGATCCGTCTAGGCAAGGCTATGGTTTTTCCAGTAGTCATGTATGGATGTGAGAGTTGGACTGTAAAGAAGGCTGAGCGCCGAAGAATTGATGCGTTTGAACTGTGGTGTTGGAGAAGACTCTTGAGAGTCCCTTGGACTGCAAGGAGATCCAACCAGTCCATTCTGAAGGAGATCAACCCTGGGATTTCTTTGGAAAGAATGATGCTGAAGCTGAAACTCCAGTACTTTGGGCACCTCATGCGAAGAGTTGACTCATTGGAAAAGACTCTGATGCTGGGAGGGATTGGGGGCGGGAGGAGAAGGGGATGACCGAGGATGAGAAGGCTGGATGGCATCACTGACTTGATGAACGTGAATCTTAGTGAACTCCGGGAGATGGTGATGGACAGGGAGGCCTGGCGTGCCGCGATTCATGCGATTGCAAAGAGTCGGACACGTCTGAGTGACTGAACTGAACTGAAGCATATACTCTGTTGGATTGGGAGACACATCAGAATCCAAAGGTCCAACATGGACTCAAGAAATACCTTTCATTCAGGATGTTTGTGGGCTTCCCTGCTGGCTCAGATGGTAAAGAATCTGTCTGCAATGTGGGAAACGTGGTTCAACCCTGAGATCAGGAAGACCCCATGGAGAAGGGAATGGCGATCCACTCCAGTATTCTTGCCTGGAGAAGTCCATGGACAGAGGAGTTTCCTGGGCTACAGTCCATAATGGTCACAAAGAGTTGGACATGACTGAGCAACTAAGACTTTCACTTTCAAGATGTTTGTGACCATTCCCCTTATTTGATAACATCAACTTTAAATAAAATGTCAAATGGAACACCACAGATGATAAAATGAGCCAGAATTAAAGAGTAACAAAGAAGACAGTCTTCTTCAAGAATGCGAACAGTGTTTGACCCAGTTCTATGCCAAGCCCAAAGATGTCTGGTGCTGGATCTATCCTCTGAATTCAATGGCTGATTCATTTTCAAAATCACCTTGATTCCAACAAAGAGTCATAATGTCATTTTCTGTTTTCTTGTTCACATCTAGATATTATGCTTCTTGTTTTCCATTCTCCATACACTGATGCTCCTAGNCTAGCCTCTGTTTTTTGGTTTGTTTGTTTGTTCCTATATTTTTTTCCTTAAGAAACCATTTTAGATTTCCTGATCTGGTCCATAGCAACATGCATCAAGATTGAATATTACTCTAAGGTACCTCTCCCTTCTCTCCTGAACTGATATCTCTACTGTCTTTTCACTCTTGCAGATGTGTGTTTAATGTGAGTGTTTATTTTCTAATTTCTGGTCAAACTGTATCAGTAATATGTGAAAACTCAGTTCACATAGATGTCAAATCAGTTCAGTTCAGTTCAGTCGCTCAGTCATGTCCGACTCTTTGAAACTCCATGGACTGAAGCACACCAGGCTTCCCTGTCCATCACCAACACCCAGAGCTTGCTCAAACTCATGTCCATAGAGTCGGTAATGCCATCCAACCATCTCATCCTCTGTCATCACACTTCACCTCCTGCTTTCTATCTTTCCCAGCATTAAGGTTATTTCCAATGAGTTAGTTCTTTGCATCAGGTGGCCAAAGTATTGGAGCTTCAGCCTCAGCATCAGTCCTTCCAATAAATATTCAGGACTGATTTGTTTAGGATTCACTGTTTTGATCACCTTGCAGTCCAAGGGACTCTCAAGAGTCTTCTCCAACACCACAGTTCAAAAGCACCATTTCTTTGGCACTCAGCTTTCTTTACGGTCCAACTCTGACATTCATACATGACTACTGGGAAAACCATAGCTTTGACTAGATGGACCTTTGTTGGCAAAGTAATGTCTGTGCTTTTTAATATGCTGTCTTGGTTGGTCAAAGATTTTCTTCCAAGGAGCAAGAATCTTTTAATTTCATGGCTACATTCACCATCTGCAATGATTTTGGAGTCCAAGAAAATAAAGTTAGCCACTGTTTCCACTGTTTCTTCATCTATTTGCCATTAAGTGATGGGACCAGATGCTATGATCTTTGTTTTCTGAATGTTGAGTTTTATGCTGATTTTTTCACTCTCTTCTTTCAGTTTCCAAGAGGTTCTTTAGTTCCTCTTCACTTTCTGCCATAAGGGTGGTGTCATCTGCATATCTGAAGTTATTGATACTTCTCCTGGCAATCTTGATTTCAGCTTGTGCTTCATCCTGCTTGGCACTTCACATAATGTACTCTGCATATAAGTTAAATAAGCGGGGTGATAATATATAGCCTTGACGTACTCTTTTCCCTATTTGGAACCAGTCCATTGTTCCACGTCTGGTTCTAACTGTTGCTTCTTGACCTGCATACAGATTTTTCAGGAGTCTAATAAGGTGGTCTGGTACTCCCATGTCTTTAAGAATTTCCACAGTTTGTTTTGATCCACACAGTTAAAAGCTTTGGCATAGTCAATAAAGCAGAATTAGATGTTGTTGTTGTTTTTTTCCCCTGGAACTCTCTTGCTTTTTTGATGATCCAAGGGATTTTGGCAATTTGATTTCTGGTTCCTCTGCCTCTTCTAAATCCAGCTTGAACATCTGGAATTTCTCGGTTCACATACTGCTGTAGCCACGGTTGAAGAATTTTGAGCATTACTTTACTTGTGTATGAGATGAGTGCAATTGTGTGGTAGTTTGAGCAATCTTTGACATTGCCTTTCTTTGGGATTGGAATGAAAACTGACATTTTCCAGTCCTGTGGCCACTGCTGAGTTTTCCAAATTTGCTGGCATATTGAGTGCAGCACTTTCACAGCATCATCTTTTAGGACTTGAAATGGCTCAACTGGAATTCTGTCACCTCCACTAGTTTTGTTTGTAGTGATGCTTCCTAATGCCCACCTGACTTCGCATTCCAGAATGTCTGGCTCTAGGTGAGTGATCACACTATCATGGTTGTCTGGGTCATTAAGATCTTTTTTGTATAGTTCTTCTTTGTATCCTTGCCACCCTTTCTTAACATTTTCAGCTTCTGTTAGGTCCATACAAATTTTGTCCTTTATCGAGCCCATCTTTGCATGAAATGTTCCCTTGGTATCTCTAATTATCTTGAAGAGATCTGTAGTCTTTCCTATTCTGTTGTTTTCCTCTATTTTTTTGCATTGATCACTGAGGAAGGCTTTCTTATCTCTTTTTGCTACTCTTTAGAACTCTGCATTCAGATGGGTATATGTCTCCTTTTCTCCTTTGCGTATAGCTTCTCTTCTTTTCTCAGCTATTTTTTTTTTCCTCAATCAAATTTTTATTTTGAAAAACATCAAAATTTTGGAAAAGATAAAAGGCTTATACAATGAACAGCATGCATTCCTCCCCTGGAGTCACCAACTGTTAAATTCTGCCACATTGGAAAGTAAGCTTGAGCCAATATGACATTTCACTATAAATCTGTTTAGTCACTAAGTTGTGCCTGACCCTTTGAGACCCCATGGACTGTAGCCCACCAAGATCCTCTGCCCGTGGGATTTTCCAGGCAAGAACACTGGGGTGGGTTGACATCACCTTCTCCAGGTGAAAGGATCAAACTCACCTCTCCTGCGTTGACGGGAGGGTTATTTGTCACTGAGCCACCAGGGAAGCACTTCACCCTAAATACTTCAGCAGATATTCATATTCACAGATGATCTAGAAAAGGCATTTTAGATAAGAGCATCCACAATACCATTCTTGCACCTAAGAATACAAGTAATACTTTACATATATATGTAATATTTTGTATATCACACATACAGTATTTTTAAGGCCTCCTCAGAGAAACATTTTGCCTTTTTGCATTTCTTTTTCTTGGGGATTTTTTTTATCATTGCCTCTTGTATGAACTTCCATTCATAGTTCTTCAAGCACTCTGTCTATCAGACCTAATCCCTTGAATCTATTTGTCACTTCCACTGAATAATCATAATTGATTTGATTTAGGTCATACCTGAATGGTATAGTGGTTTTCCCTACTTTCTTCAATTTAAGTCTGACTTTTGCAATAAGGAGTTCACGATCTGAGCCACAATCAGCTACCGGTCTGCTTTTGCTGACTGTATAGAGCTTCTCCATCTTAAGCTGCAAAGTATATAATCAGCCTAATTTTGGTATTGCCCATCTGTTGATGTCCATGTGTAGAGTCGTCCCTTGTGTTGTTGGAAGAGGGTGTTTGCTATGATGAGATGCCACCTAGATGTCATAAAAAAGAGGCCTTATAGGAAGAGATCTTGAGGCTATCCCAATGAAGCCAGAGCTTGCAGATGGCAATAGAAGATGGAATCCTGGCCAATGGATGTGTTGCTTGTCTTTAATATGTGCAAGTGCCTCACAGTTCTCCATCTAAACACACTCCCCAGTTAAACTGTGATGCATCATAACAGGCTTTGCATACCTGAGGGGAGAAGAGGACTAATTCCAAAAACAGGCAGAGAGTATGATATATGGAGGATTAAGCACTATCTCTTGGGACCATGGAAACCCACTCCAGTACCTTTGCTTGGAAAATCCCATGGATGGAGAAGCCTGGTAGGCTTCAGTCCACAGGGTCACAAAGAGCCAGAGACGCCTGAGCGAATGAGTCTGAGTCTTAGGGCCATTAGTACTGGAAGAATACCACCGTGCAATGCATGAATTTGCTAAATTAGCCCCAAGATTTGCTGAGCTTCATTAAAAGAACAAACTGGTCTGAAATAAGGGAATCCCTCTGGTGCAGTTTTTACAAGGCCCCATTTAGTAAGACCTCAGTGAGGAAGATTTGAGACTAGGCGAGTGGAGGAATTGTTTCCAAATTGAGTTTCACTGGGTGGGAGGTAACTTAATGAAAACAACCCTTTGAAAGTCAGCTGCTCTGTCTGTCAGCTGTTGGAGAAAACACTAACATCATCGAGTTATAGTTTTCTTCCCGGTAATTTGGCTGCCTGTGTGAGGTTTCTTACACATTTTGAATTCTCAACACAACCCTAGAATCCTGTAAAATCTAGGCTAGGAGCCAAAGAGCCCACAAAAGTCCTTGGCTTGCCCTGGATAAGGAAATAAAGTCTTTTTGAGTAACAACAGAAAACAGCTGGTAATCGACTGTGACAATGGATGTGTACAGCCTTTTCATGTGTATGAAGGCAGTCACTACCGTGTTCCCTGTCCCACAAACTCTGCCTGTGGTTTGCTCTATATTACTGACAATGGGCAACTGCTAAATGATATACTTTTGTAGCAGCAATTTTACATTTTAATATAAAGGCAAACAGTATTTTTTTATAAAACACTCCAAATAGAGAAAAAAAATGGTTTTAATCTGTATTATTTATTTATTGCTTGTGTTGTTTTGGGAGAAAAATAACAGTAAATTGCAAGACTCCACATAACAACTGCATTTCACTATTATAGATACTGTTGGAAACCATCCAGCTATCTTTATCTAGCTTCTGGCTTTCGTCATCCCATCCTTTATTTATAATTGTATCACACTCATGGCCAAATGGACTTAAGGCCACTTAATCAATTGCTTGTAATGTGAAATGAAACATCTTGGTGAGGATGATTATATGACTCTCAGGTCTTCTCTCCTCCAGGACTCTTTATATTACTAAAGTATAGTTTCTGGGCAAAGAGGACCAGTCAGACATTGATAAGGATGGCTAGTAACTTGACCTGTGGCTAAAGGTCAATCATGAATCCACTCCAGACATCAGTTTCTTCAAAAAGAACATGAACAGGTTGGAGTAGATTATACCTAAAACTCATCACACTTGGAATTGCACCATGTTAAATTTGGGTATCCAACTCTAGACCTTGTTGCTGAATTAGAGTGTATATTTTCTCCTTCAAAGACATACTGGACTATAATGGTTAGCAAAGTTCATTCCCACCATTCTTAGACTCTCTGATGTGGCCATGTTCAAAGGCTATTGATAAGCCCTAAACTTCTAAATCTCAAACATCAGAAGGAAGGAGCTGAAAACTGCCCTGTTTCCTGTTCCCCAGCCCAAGTCACTAAATGAGATGACTCAGCTTCTGAAATCCAGGAGTGCAGGAGTGTGCTCTTCAACATTTGACTGTTGTCGTCCTTGTTTAGTTGCTAAGTCATCTCCAACACTTTTGACTATAACCCGCCAGGCTTCTCTGTCCTGGAGACTCTCATGGGATTCTCCAAGCAAGAACTGGAGTGAGTTACCATTCCCTCCTCCAGAAGATGTCCCAACCCAGGGACTGAACTCATGTCTTCTGTAGCTCCTACATTGCAGGCAGATTCTTTAGCACTGAGCCACCAGGGGAGAGCCAATATTTTGTACTTAATTCTTTAATGGAATATTTGTAAGGAGAGTTTAAGAATGAACCCTCATTTCATATAATAAAAAAGCATTTTTAAAAAATTTAAGTGCTTTTCACTATTCATGAAATGCAGATAATACAGATCTTTTTCTACATGATTTGTAGTCAATGTATGTGTTTGTGTGTGTATTTTGCCTTCATACATGACTATGGAAAAGTCAAAACTAGTTTAAAACTTTCAAGATTAACCATATTCAAATGTATAGTCCAAAAATATTTGGAAATTTATTCTTAAAAATGTTCAGTATTTTACCTTTGTCATTAATCCTTAGGCTTCTTGATGTACAAAATTCCTCTACTAAAGAAAATAATTTGGTAAGCTGAATTATTCAGTTAGTTGAGTGAAAGGTGCATTCTAAATATTAGACAATTATGAAACTCCTGTTGGTTTTCAGAAATATATGGGGTATTTAACATCATTAAAGATTATATGGTGCTTATGACCAACCTAGACAGCATATTAAAAAGCGGAGACATTACTTTGCCGACAAAGGTCTGACTAGTCAAGGCTATGGTTTTTCCAGTGGTCATATATGGAGGTGAGAGTTAGACTATAAAGAAAGCTGAGTGCTGAAGAATTGATGAGAATTGATGTTTTTGAACTGTGGTGTTGGAGAAGACTCTTGAGAATCCCTTGGACTGCAAGGAGATCCAACCAGTCCATCCTAAAGGAGACCAGTCCTGGGTGTTCATTGGAAGGACTGATGCTGAGGCTGAAACTCCAATACTTTGGCCACCTGATGCAAAGAGCTGACTCATTTGAAAAGACCCTCATGCTGGGAAAGATTGAGGGTGGGAGGAGAAGGGGATGACAGAGGATGAGATGGTTGGATGGCATCACCAACTCGATGGACATGGGTTTGGGTGAATTCCGGGAGTTGGTGATGGACAGGGAGGCCTGGTGTGCTGCGCTTCATGGGGTCGCAAAAAGTTGGATTTGACTGAGCGACTGAACTGAACTGAACCAAACTTCTAAATCTCAATAGGTAATATTTTGAACCCCTCTTCCAACTCAGAAATATAGATAGTAAATAAATGCCAACAAATAATGTTTTCATTTGTTGCTAATTTTATGGGTAAGTAAAAGAATTTCCCAAAAAGGGAAAAAAAGAGTTGGCCATGTACACTGTTATTTATTTTAAAAGAATCATCAACAGTTAAGCAGTTCATTCATGCATGAGTGAAAGTGGAAAGTGTAGGAGACCCGAGTTCCATCCCTGGGTTGGAAAATCTCCTGGAGAAGAGAATGGCTACCCACTCCAGGATTCTTGCCTGGAGAATTCCATGGGTAGAGGAGGCTGGCAGGCTAGAGTCCATGGAGTTGCAAAGAGCTGGACACGACTGAGCAACTAACCCTTTCACTTTTCAATTAATATATATGATTACCTAGAATCAGAATTCTAAAAAAATCTTCTGAATTTTCCATTTGACCTTATCACTAAGCCCTAAAATACAACTAGTACTGTACAAATGTATCCAATTTGATATAGGAGACCAGCTATATCTAATTCTGTTACAACTCCAAAGTTTGTTTCAGCAATTAACTTATGAAAGGCAAAAATTCTGTTCCATTTCTCAGTGAAGACTTTAACACAAGTCTCTACCTGCTAATTTTTTTCTATTAGACAGTAATAAAATGAGCTCACTAAATTTATAGAATGTTTTGATAAGATATAACATTTCTTGCACAGAAAAAAAAGAGAGTAAAATGTTGATGACCGTGTGCTGGCGTTTGCTCTCTCTTCCAGGATGCAGTTCTATCATACTCCTCAATTTTTAGACTTAAAATGAAGCTTGCCGTGTGTGAGGTCACAAATATGGTAAAGGACACCAAAATACTACGGTCACCCAAGAAAAGTAGTATATTTTGCATCACATAATGAGATTTTTTAAAGACCAAACAGTGATGGGATAGAGAGAGACAGCCAGACAGACACACACAGAAGAGTAGCAATGAAGAGAGAAGGAAAGGAGATGAGAAGAAGGCAAGGAATGTTGGAGATACAAAAATTGAAAGTGAAATGAAAGTGTTAGTCACTCAGTCTTGACCAACTCTTTGCAACCCCATGGACTGTAGCCCATCAGGCTCCTCTGTCCATGGAATCCTCCAGGCCAGAATACTGGAGTGGGTAGCCATTCCCTTCTCCAGGGAATGGAACCTGGGTCTCCGGCACTGCAGGCAGATTCTTTACCATCTGAGCCACCAGAGAAGCCCAGAGATAGAAGCGGAGAGCAAAAAGGCAAACAAAGAGAACTGTAAAAATCCTGCTCATCCTTTCAGCTACATTTTCTGGGGTCTGTGACTGATTAAACCTGTCCACCATGATGAATTTAGTATCAGCAAAAGACTCACCTTTGTTTTTTGTTTGGCATCCTTGTTGTCCCTTGAAATGCTATCACCTTAGAAAGCTCAAGGTCGAGATTCCTCATGTGTTCCCTCTGGCTCCTCTCAAACTGTGATCCTTAAAAAAGAAAAAAAAAAAAAAAAAGAGCACATGATTTAAAAGATTGTTCACCCAGTAGTAAAGTAGGTTGAAACTTCAAATAGTTAAAGTACATATAACTTTTAGGGAAGTAGAAGTCTTCCCATTAGTGTCAGTGATGGGTTTGTTCTAATAATTCACCTCGAATTAATGAATTTTTATGTTTACAGGATAAAAATAAATTTTGGTTTAACATGAACTGTTTCTTCTTTTATACTCTGATGTCTAATGCTACTGAGCATCACTATGCTCTTTCATTCTAATTAAAGAGAGTCCATCCTTTAATGGTATGTCCCAATTCTATAAGACAATGACATATTCTCTCAGGCTGTGTCTCAAGCCAGAAATAAAGCCAGGGCTCCACAGTCTTATTTCCACACATATTTTTCTTTGTAGCTATTTATACCCTCATGTCAATCATCAGTTGCAATAGGTATTAAATTTCAAGATGTTTATAATAACACCATGCAACTTTTTATAGTTAATGAAAAAGTATTTCAATAGCCTATTAAAATATAGTCCATGAGGCTTGTTTTAAAACATTTCCAAAATCACTTTGAAACTTTATTTTCACATATGCTAGGATACATATTTTTAAAGAATCTATGTGAAATGGTTTTTAGGTATGCTTGTAAGCATAGCCATATAAATGAGACAGGGAAAAGAAATTGAACTATTTTCTAACTCAATTGACAAACTGATCACTTATATTTCATGCTATTCATGTGTTGAGATATATATATATATATATATATGTAGGCATGCATGCATATTTATCTATTTNCTTTGTTGCACAGCTGAAACTGAGAAAACATTTTTAATCAACCGCACTCCAAAACAAAATAAAAGATTAAATAAAACATTTTATTCTTAAGTTTTTTCAGGGACATTGAATGGCCTAGTGGAAAATCATCTTCTGAGTGTTCCAGAGACTTTTTCAAAGTAGAAATTATAAAGATGTTCAGACACCTGCACGTTTCCTGGCATTGACCATCAGTCAAAGATCCAATAACAAATTCCTCTCTGTCCTAAATCTTCTAGAGAATTTCTTTCCCGTGTTGGATTTATTTGCTTTTTTTTCTTTTTGCTTCTATAATAGGCATTGATCTGACTCGGGCTTCCCTTTAGCAGCACCTAGAAACAAAGTGAGGGAAAGCTGTTAAGAGGAAATCTGGATCTGGAATATCTACGATGCTGAGAGGGGCACAGTGGGGGACAGGAAGCAGGAAAGGAGATGCTTATTAACTAAGATATCCAAAACACATTGGTGCTTTCAGAGAATTTCCCTGCTGGCTCAGATGGTAAAGAATCTGTCTGCAATGCAGGAGACCAGGTTCTATCCCTGTGTCGGGAAGATCTCCTGGAGAAGGAAATGGTTACTCACTCCAGTTTTCTTGTCTGGAGAATTCCATGGACAGAGGAGCCTGGCATGCTAAAGTCCATGGGGTCTCAAAGAGTCAAACACGACTGAGTGACTAACATAATTCTAGCCCATTAAAAAAAAAAAAAAAAGACACTAAACATCTAATTCATTGTCATCTTAAAAACTTTCACAGCATTCCATATGCCAAAAACCGATGGTCTTTGGCTCTTTCAATATTAACTGCTATTTCAAATCCTAAAAGATGGTGCTGTTAAAGTATGTAATCCATATGTCACCAAATTTGGAGAACTCAGCAGTAACCAAAGGGCTGGAAAAGCTCAGTTTTCATACCAATCCAAAAGAATGGCAATGCCAAAGAATGTTCAAACTAACGCACAATTGTACTTATCTCACACACCAGCAAAGTAATGCTCAAAATTCTCCAAACCAGGCTTCAACAGTACATAATCCATGAACTTCCAGATGTTCAAGCTGGATTTAGAAAAGGCAGAGGAACCAGAGATCAAATTGCCAACATCCGCTGGATCATCGAATAAGCAAGAGAGTTCCAGAAAATCATCTACTTTATTTTCACTGACTATGCTAAAGTGTTTGACTATGTGAATCACAACAAAATGTGCAAAATTTTTAGAGATGGGAATACAAGACCACCTTACATGCCTCCTGAGAAACCTGTATGCAGGTCAAGAAGCAAGAGTTAGAACTGAACATGAAGCAACAGACTGGGTTCCAAATTGGGAACTGAGTACATCAAGGTTGTATATTGTCACCCTGCTTACTTAACTTTCATGTAGAGTACATCATGAGAAACGCTGGGCTGGAAGAAGCACAAGCTGGAATCAAGATTACTGGGAGAAATATCAATAAACTCAGGTATGCAGATTACATCACCCTTATGTCAGAAAGTGAAGAGGAACTAAAAAGCCTCTTGATGAAAGTGAAAGAGGAGAGTGAAAAAGTTGGCTTAAAACTCAACATTCAGAAAACTAAGAATGTGGCATCTGGTCCCATCACTTCATGGCAAATAGATAGGGAAACAATGGAAACAGTGACAGACTTTATTTTTTGTGGTTCCAATCACTGCAGATGCTGATTGCAGCCATGAAACTATAAGACACTTGCTCCTTGGAAGAAAAGCTATGACCAACCTAGACAGCATATTAAAAAGCAGAGACATTACTTTGCCAATCAAGGTCCGTCTAGTCAAAGCTACGGTTTTTCTAGTAGTCATGTATGGATGTGAGAGTGGGACCATTAAGAAAGCTGAACACTGAAGAATGAAGAATTATGCTTTTGAACTGTGGAGTTGGAGAAGACTCTTAAGAGTCCCTTGGACTGCAAGGTGATCAAGCTATTCAATCCTAAAGAAATCAGTCCTGAATATTCATTGGAAAGGCTGATGCTGAAGCTGAAGCTCCAATTCTCTGGCCACCTGATGTGAAGAACTAACTCATGGGAAAGACACTCATGTTGGGAAAGATAGAAAGCAGGAAGAGAAGGGGATGACAGAGAATGAGATGGTTGGATGGCATCACTGACTCAATGGACATAGTTTGAGCAAGTTTTGGGAGTTGGTGATGGACAGGGAAGCCTGGTAGCAAACTAAATACAGCAACATACAAAAAAGATCATGCCAAGACCAACTGAGATTTATCCCAGGAATGCAGTTGGTTCAACATTCAAAAATCAATGTAAAACATATTAATATAATAAATGGCAAAGCCAGATGACAATCTCAATAGATGCAGAAAATTCACCTTTCAAGCATTAATGACTTTTCATGATAAAAAAATAAATAAAAAATAGAAAGGAATATTCTTGCTGATAAAGGCAATCTATGAAAAACTCAAAGGTTTCATCATAATCATAAAAGACCGACAGCTGTCTTTTGATTCTCGGGAATAAGACAAAGATGTCCATTCTCAATCAATACTTTGTGAAATAATACTGGAAGATGTAGCCAGGAGAGGTGGGCTAAAAACATGAAAAAAAAGACATCCATAATGAAAAGTAAACAACATACAAATCTGTTTCTCTTCACGTATAACATAATATTGGATGCACAAAATCTTAAGGAATTAGAAAAAACTATTTGTGTTATTAAACAGTTCAGCATTTGCATGATATAAGGCTAATACATGAAGTACATTTGATTTCTCTAAAACAGCAAAGATAGTGAAAAACTAAGTTTAACAGAAAAATACATTTATAATAGTATCTAAAATTAAGAAATGTTTAGAAATAAACTTAACAAAAAAATGTATGACTCATACACAGAAAACTACAGAACATCATTGGGAGAAACTGAAGGTGATTTAGTTAAACAAATAGGCATTCTGTGTTCAGGAATGAGAAAATCTAATACCGTTAAAATGGTGATACTCTAAAAAAATTAATCTAAAAATTCAAAAAGTAATCCCTCTCAAAATCTATGCTGTCTTTTTTGAAGAAATTGACAAGTTGATTCTTAAAATGAGAAAAATCTGAAGTAGCTGATACAATCTTGAAGAAGAAGAAAAAAAAGTTGTAGGAGTCACACTTCACAATTTCAAAGCACAATATAAAACTATAGTAGTCCAGGTGATATGATACGGTCATAAAAACAGAGATATAGATCAATGGAACAGAACTGAGAGTAGAGATAAAGCTTTCATTTTTGGTCAACTGATTTCAGACAACAATGTCTAAAGCCTAGTTTTAGCAGCAAATAGTGCTGTGTAACTGACAATCCACAGGAAAAGAATAATGTTGGGCCCTTACCTCACACTGTTAACAAAGATTAAATCAAAATTGTTCAAAATTTATATGCAAGAGTTGGGAATATATAACTATTAAGTAAACATAAGAATAAATATTCATTGCATTCAATCTATAGATGCTTGGGGCTGGTACACTGGGATGACTCAGAGGGATGGAATGGGGAGGGAGGTGGGAGGGGGGTTCAGTATTGGGAACACGTATACACTCGTGGCAGATTCATGTTGATGTATGGCAAAACCAATACAATATTGTAAAGTAAAAAATAATGATAATAAATAAATGAAACCAGAAAAAAAAATGCTTTGTCCCAGAAAAAAAAAAGAATAAATATTTAAGATCATGTTTTAGGCAATGTTTTATTTGATATAACCCAAATCAAATCAATAAAAGAAAAAAATAGGTGATTAAGTCTTCATCACAATTAAAAAAATTTGTCTTCCATGTGACACTATTTGAAAAAGTCAAAAGAACTCTTAGGATGGGAGAAAATATTTGCAAATCACTTATCTGAGAAGGGGCTATTATCCAGAAAAATATTAAATTAAAAAAAAAACTCTTAGAATTAAACAATAAAAGACATATCCAATTTCTAAAAAATAGAAAAAAGATTTGACTCCTCTTCTCTGAAGAGTATGTACAAATATCAATGAGCAGATGAAGAGATGTTCGATACAGTTAGTCATCAGGGAAATGCAAATCAAAGCCACAGTAAGATATCACTTCACATCCACTTGGATGGTTATAATTAAAAAGCAGGACACTAATGAGTCCTTTTTGGACATGGAGCTCTCAGATTGCTGACAGAAATTCCACATGTTAGCAAGATTATGCTCAAAGTCCTTCAAGCTAGGCTTCAGCAGTACGTGAATTAAGAACTTCTAGATGTACAAGTTAGATTTAGAAAAGGCAAAGGAACCAGATATCAAATTGCTAAACATATGCTGGAACATAGAAAAAGAAAGGGAATTTAAAAAAAAAAAGTCTGCTTCATTGACTATGCTAAAGTTTTTGATTGCATGGATCACAACAAACTGTGGAATATTCTTAATGATATAGGAATAGCAGACCACATTACCTGCCTCCTGAGAAATCTGTATGCAGGTCAAGAGGCAACAGTTAGAACTAGGCATGGAACAATGGCCTGGTTCCAAATTGGGAAAGGAGTATGTCAGGGCTGTATATTGTCACCCTGCTTATTTAACTTATATGCAGAGTACATCATGTGAAATGCTGGACTGATGGGGTACAAGCTGGAATCAAGATTTCCAGGAGAAATATAAATAGCCTCAGACATGCAGATGATACCACCCTAATGGCAGAAAGCAAAGAGGAACTAAAGAGCCTCTTGATAAGATGAAAGAGGAGAGTGAAAAAGCTGACTTAAAATTCAACATTCAGAAAAGAAAATCTGTTCCTATCACTTCTTAGCAAATAGATGGGGAACATGTGGAAACAGTGTCAGATTTCATTTTCTTGGCCCAAAATCAATGCAGATGGTGACAGCAGCCACAAAATTAAAAGACACTTGCTCTTCAGAAAAATAGCAATGACAAACCCAGACAGTGTATTAAAAAGCAGACATATCACTTTGCTGACAAAAGTCCATACAGTCAAACCTATGGTTTTTCCAGTAGTCATATAGGGACGTGAGAGTTGAACCAGAAAGAAGGCTGAGTGCCAAAGAATTGATGCTTTCAAACTGTGATCTGGGGAAGACTCTTGAAAGTCCATTGGATTGCAAGGAGATCAAAACAGTCAATCCTAAAGGACGTCAACCCCAAATATTCATTGGAAGGGCTGGAGCTGAAAATGAAGCTCCAATATTTTGGCTACCTGATGCAAAGAATTGACTCACTGGAGAAGACCTTGAGAATGAGGAAGACTGAGGGCAAGAGAAGAGGGCAACAGAGGATGAGACAGTTGGTTGGCATCACTGACTCAATGGACATGAGTTTGAGTAAACACAGGGAGATAGTGAAGAACAGGGAAGCCTGGCGTGTTGCAGTCCATAGGGTCACGAATAGACAGACATGACTGAGAGACGGAACAACATGAACGATGAGTGCTGTGTGGATGTGGAGGTCTCAGAACTTTCGTATCGCTGATGGAAATATAAAGTGATGCAATCTCTTTGGAGGAGTTTGATGGTTTCTCAAAATATGAAACATAGTGTTACCATATTACTCTGCAATTGTACTCATAAACAACCACTCAAGAGACATGAAAACACCTATATATACAAAACTTTCATATGAATACTTGTGGTAGCATTATTCATAAAAGCCCCAAAGTGAAAGCAACCTAAAAGTCTATTAATTAGTGAATGGATAAGGAAATGTGGAATATTACTCAGCAAAAGAAAGGAAGGCAACACCAACAAAAGCTACAGATGAATGAATCTTGAAAAATTACACGAAGAAAAAGCCAGTCAGAAAAGACCACATATTGTATGATGTCATGTATATAAAAAGTCCAAAAATGGTAAATGCACAGAAACGCTTTAGGGATGAATGGCTATTACTGCACAGTTCTACTATTACACTAAAAATACTGAAAAGCAACTTTAAAGGAGTGGTTTCTGTGTGATTGTTTTTAATCTCAAGAAAATTGAATAAAACTTCCCAGATGGCTCAGTGGTAAAGAATTTGCCTGCCAATGCAGAAGCCGCAGGAGGCACAGGTTCTATCCTTGGGTTGGGAAGATCCCCTGGAGAAGGAAATGACAACCCAGTGTAGTATTCTTGCTGGATAATCAGAGAGTCAGACACATCTGAGCACACACACGCACAACACCCTTATCTCATTTTCTGAAAGATCTTTGCAAAATGTGTTGACCTTTCCTAAGCTTCTTGGCTTCAAGGATACACTTATCAAGGGAAATGTCTTAAATTCATGCTTTCTTCTAAAGCTGATACAAATAGATAAAAGAACGCCCCTGATTACCATATAATATTGGTTTTATGACAGCAAGATCTGATGTCAGATCTTTCATGTTAGGCGGCTAACCAGAAAATTCAGAAAGTGAAAATGGTGATTTAAACAAAACCAATCCCAGATTTTGTTGTTCTGCAATTATCACTATAGCTTTTGGGAAAAACGATAGGAAAAGCAAGGTTTCAACACTGTATCATTCTATAGCATTCTAGTCCACCAGGTCCAAAAGCCTTTAATGGGATTGAAGTTTCTACTGTCATTGAGTTTGGACTGATTTGAGATTAGGAAGCAAGTTCTCAAAAAGTATAGATAATCTTCAAATAACTACTGTCTATGAAAGTATCAGAGGTTAAAAAAAATTAATTGGTCTATTTGTCACTGGTATCTACTTATTCACTTTTATTCTTTCTCTTTTGGCTGTGCCGGGTCTTCACTGCTGCATTTGAGCCCTCTCTAGTTGTGGAGTGATTGGGCTACTCTCCAGCTGCAGCACACTGCTTCTCACTGTGATGCCCTCTCTTGTGCAGAGCACAGTTTCTCATGCACGAGCTCAGTGGTTGTGGAACACAAGCTTACTTGCCCCAGGGCATGTGGACTCATCCTGGACCAGGGATCAAACCCATGACTCCTGAGTTGGCAGACAGATTCGTAAACACTGGACCACTGGGGACGTCCTCATTGGTACTGTTACAATGAAGTGATAATTTTAAAATATGAACATATTCTCCTATTCCTAATTTCTGTCTCATTCAAAAATTGTTTCTGCCCGTTTTATTAAGATTGGTTTGTTTTTGCATTACAGGACAATCAGTTCAGTTCAGTCACTCAGTCGTGTCCAACTCTTTTTGACCCCATGGACTGCAGCTGGCCAGGCCTCCCTGTCCATCACCAACTCCTGGAGTTTACTCACACTCATGTCCATTTAGTTGGTGATGCCATCCAGCCATCTCGTCCTCTGTTGTCCCCTTCTCCTGCCTTCACTCTTTCCCAGCATCAGGGGCTTTTCAATAGGATATTCCTAAGTTGTGAAAGGGCTTCCCTGGTGGCTTGGCTGTAAAGAATCTGCCCTCAATGTAGGAGCTGCAGGAGATGCAGGTTTGATCCCTGGGTTGGGAAGATACCCTGGATGAGGGCATGGCACCCACCCCAGCGTTCTTGCCTAGAGAATCCCATGGACAAAGGAGCTTGGTAGGATCAGTCCATAGGGCCACAAAGAGACAGGCATGACTGAAGTAACTCTGCATTAATGCACGCATGCAAACTGTGAAAACCTTGGCCCAAGAACCCCAATTCCAACATGTCCCTGAAAAGACAAAAGGAAAAGTTTGCAAAGCCTTTACTTTCACCCTCTCCGGCATCACCTTCAGCGTGCAGCTAATCTAAACCTCTCTGCTGTTTCTCACTCTCATGTGTATCTCTTGTCAGCAAGAGCTGCAAATTACCCTCTAACCATTCAGTTCACATCTTGTAGTGTTTAATGTCTGTCTTTTTTGTCTTTTTTGTACATTAGTTCCTGCCAAATGCTCTCTTTGAAGGGAGAACAAAATAAATTCTGGCCACTAAGAAAGGCCAGACATAATTTCATCTTCAAAATGTTCAAGTGATGAAATAGCATTTTACTCCTTTTGGGTCATAGTTAGGGAAAGGAGTGGAAAGTTTCCTAGTTCATATAAACAATCCCATTAACCGCACGAGGAAAGAAGCCTGAATAAACGCATTGCGTCTGACATTCTTAGGAGAGAGTTACACCTTCTAGCTGGGGGCAAACTAAGAATGTGTGCAGTGCAGGTTGTTTTGATTCCTGGCAACCCTTAAACTCCTAGTTTAAAAAAAAAAAATTAAAAACACCTTTGAAGTCTTCAATCCACGATCTCTTTGAGCAAATACTATTTTGATGAGCACAGTGTCAATGAATCATAAACAGAGGGATTATATTTCTAATAAAATACTCCTGAGTTTTACAACTTAGATAGCAGTCTACTTCCTGCTATTTTGAACCTTAAAGTTGAAAAAAGAAGTGGTTGCAAGTTATTTGCTGATATTAAATTTCTTTCTGTTCTTTAGCAAACATTTCAAAAGAAGATAACAGCAGTCATTCTTCTGACTTTGGTTGGAGAAGTTTCACATCGCATTGCTTTTTTGCTTTATTTATTCTTCCGAAAACGCTGCCAGCAGTCTCGATGAGTATGGCACAGTCGTGTTGAATCTGGGACAGACGTTCAAAGTGAGCATCTCTAAAAAATACATCCTTAGTGATACCAACTACTGTTCCAGTCTCACCAGTGAATTTTGTCTGGGAGAGTTGGGAGAAAATGGGAAATCCTATGATTAGAATACCATGATTATAACTCCATAGATTCCTTGGTGCAAGTCTGCTATTAACTTGCTGGATTGACTATTTAAACCCAAGAAGCATCCTGGCATTCCCGTTTTCTTTTCTTTTTCTGTCACTCAAGCAGAACCTGTCTCAGGTGATGATAATGGAGTGCAAATGTTCTGCTTGCTCTATCCCTGAGTGAGAGAGAGGGGGAGAGAGAGGCTGTAATGGGATCACAGGAATAAGGATGGATGACCAAACCAAAGAGGGGAGGAGGGGAAGGAGTCAGCACAAGTAATGAGAGTTACAAATTAGCCACTGGAGGAGGCGAAGCAAGCAAGGACAGCTGTGTAACACAGCGTGTGCAGGCACTGCTATCTCATTAGGGTTTATTAGCTGCAAGGAAATGGGGCGTGAGAGAAAGCCACGGCTCTGTGGAAGAGAGGAAGTCCTTCATTTACTACTTGGAGGGGTCGAGTTTCAGCGTTCCCTCAACCTTCCCTTCCTTTCTCCTCTCCTCCTCCCGCCCAAGCAATGTTACTGATGCCTGACTTGCAATCCTACTCAAGAGTCAGGAAGCATTTTCATGTTCGTTCTGGAGAAAGCCAACAATGCCCGATGGAGAAGCAAGGAAGAACACCTTTTCTCCCCGTATTCCGTCGCCATTCTCTTGACTGAAGCACTCTTGGCCCCAAAGTAGCTGATCAGGCAGTACTGGTGTTCCATGTATCGGAGAGACCATGGGAAATAAGCATTTTTGTGTGGGGCTACCTTTATGAGCAGGCTGAGAAGGCAGCTATCGCCCTCATGATTCAAGGAGCAATAAAATTTCACTGTGCTCCAAGATCCTCACATTTAATGTCACCTACTAGAGAGTTCCACATTACTTTCTCTTCAGCTTCCTTCTTCCTCTTAAATAATGAATGTTTAACTTGAATTCCCTGGATGGTTTCAGGATACCCAAAGCATTTTTACTTGGAAGAAAGTTAAACTGTCTTGACCAAAGGGGGGGGTGGCACGGGGGGAATTGGTCAAGGGGAATGGAGTTAGGTGGCTGAGAATCAATACTTTTGTTCACTTTACAGAGGTTTCAGTGGAGGAAGGAATCAATTATCTGTTACTCCATTTGAGAGAAGTGGGATTATAGGTTGAGACATTAAAGGAGGTCCAGCTGGGCTCAACAGGGAACTGTTCAACAGTAAAGAGGGGGGTTTCCAATTGTGGTGAAGTAAGGCAGAGGTTAGATGCTGCCCAGGATAAGTAATATTGCTTGTACTGGGTAGGAATATTGCCTGTCTCCAGAGACCCCATCCAACAGCTCTTTATTCTCATCAGTTACTACTTATACGAGTAAACACCTTTCCAATATTTACTCTGCCCTAATATAAACTTCTATAGTTCTGGAAGAAAAATTCTACTTAGGTTTCAGTTTAAAATCTTGCCATTTAAAACATCTTACCTGGGACTACCTCATTCTGTGGGACGACATAAAACGGCTTCTGTCACGGACGGAACCACAGCAGTCACCGGAAGCTCTTCTGGGGTGGGGGATGGGAGGGATGCCAATGGCTTCATCCACAGTTTCAAATATTGATATGGTGTTTCCATCCAAATGGAAACATCAGCAACTCTTTCTAAATGGGAAAATCTCAGTATGAGTCCAAGGAAACAAAATCCTGTCTCCCACTGTCATTTTATATGGCATGGCATTTAAAAATTCTGAAGTTAGAGTAAGTGTAAAAATATATTATTTGCAAAAAAACCACAAACACCTGCAAAGTTAACAATTTTTGATAGGAAGAGATACAATTAATTTAGCCA
>SJYQ01001052.1:267052-284958 GCA_006410935.1 Redunca redunca
ATAATCACAAAGACATGATAAATATGAACTGAGAGACAAGGAATAGATATGGAAATGCAGCTATAGAAGTATTGCTGGAGAAATTCCGCTCCAGGTTGAGAATAAAAGGGGAGCGGGTTTGGGGCAACAGGATTTAAGGAAGTGAAACATGGGTCAGTAAATCTGTCTGGGTGTGATTTGAGCCCAGAAACATCAGCTGGCTGAACTCATAAGGAATTCAATAGATGGTATGTTTTTGGTACATCAGTAGCATAATCCTTCTGGAATTTTGGCAAAGGCAAGGTTATTATAGGAATTATTAAGGAAATTCTTATTTCTGAAAGGAAGACAAAGAAAAATCAAAGACAAACTGCTAATATCAAATTTTGGCTCAGATCCAAAGAAAAAGAGCTGACCATCTTTGAAGAAAAACTACACATTTGGCCAAAGTGCATGTCAAGTTGATTTAACAAACAAGTTCCTATCATTAACAAGGTTAGAGCACACACGACTGGAAAAGGTATGATACGTACATAATACTGGGTTTTCTGCTGAACGCAATAGAGAACTGGAGTGATAGGCTATAATAGGTGTCATGCAACTTTCATTGATCTTGAAATATGCGATTTTCAACATGTGCAATTTCATGAAGCTGAGGATGTAGGCAGCTTTTGAACATGGTAAGGTTGAGGAAACCACAGTTTGAAATATTTTACATAACAATATGAAACTTATAAAGAGTAGCAATAAGTAGGAGTTAGATGATGAAGCTATACAAGCACGTCAGGGAAACAGACAGTGGCCTACATTTTGACAACAAGATTAAATCTTCTTTGCTTGGTAAAGTCTGAGGGTAGAGCAAAAGGAAAGACTAAAGCCTTCAGAACATAAAGGCCAAGCTCTGCATTCAGATTTACCAGTTCAGATTTACAGGCTTCAGATTTGCCGGTGATTAGGAGTGTGGTTGTACCAAGGAACGGTTACTATCTCTGATTTCCATGAGCTGCAGTTTGCATACAAAACAAACAAACAAACAAACAAAAAAACAGTCAGGCTTCCCTGGCGGCTAAATCGTGGAGAGTGCGCCTACCAGTGCAGGAGACATGGGTTCGATCCCTAGATCAGGAGAATCCCACACACTGGGGAGCAGCTGGGCTTATGCACCATCATTACTGAGTCTGTGCTTCAGCCCTGAAGCTGCAGCTGCAGAGTGCACGGGTCACAGCTACTGAACCCACGTGCTCTAGCGCCCGTCCTCGGAAGGAAGAGCAGCCACTACGGTGGGGGGCCCATGTGGCACAGCTGGAGAGTGGCCCAGCTCTCCACCACTAGGAAAAAAAGCAATAAGGACCCAGCACAGCCAAAAATAAATGATAAAAAAAATGTGCATTAAAAAGGCGCCATATAAGAAGAAAATAACAGCATGATTACCTGCCCATAGAGTTATTACCAAAATCCAATAGTCTGGCATAGGTGAAAATACCTTCTAAATTATAAAGTGCTATGAAATTAGAAGTGATGATTCATCAATAATCAAATTCATCTACAGATGTTTCCAAAAGTCACCTCCACAACGATAAGGGCAGCATCAAAGCTGTGACTGCAAACGTGCCATGGGCTGTCATATTCAAAATGTAGTTTTTTAGGTGCTAAATATTCTGGTAATTTCTTTTTTTATCAAAAGAAGATTTCATGAACCTGTTAATATTAATAACTAGGTCCACTCTTTTCAAGATTAGTCACTAAAGTTTAACAGTACATCACTACTAAAATAAAGACCTTATTTCATTTAAAAGAAATGAAGAAGCTGCAGTGGAGAAATGCAACACCAATAAAAACAAAATGAACTGTTTTGCTAATGGATTTGAGTCTTTATCAATAAATCATGTAACTTCTGTTCTTTAAGATTCATTCAAAAGTCACTGAATTTTTGGTTTGTGATTTAAGCAAAATATGTTGTTAAATCAGAGAAACGACGGTAAAAAANNAAAAACCATTTGTGTCTGCAGAAAATGTCCCTACGGTATAGTTATCTAGCAATATTGAAGGTCGTATTCTGGATGGCATTTTAGGAATGACCATTAAAAACAAAATATATCACTACTGGTATGACTCAATACAACTTGATCTGCATGTCTGTCTTAAACAGCCGTAAGAAATCACATCATTTTTTACTTCCCGGAGTCCTTTAAAACGCAAATTGTTTCTGAGTCTAGTATTTTTCCAGTTCATTGCCAACTAAGGCTACGCCGTGGAGACGGTTAGAATGGACGTCTTAATTCTCTGGGCTTGGACGCCTGGCAGGCCCCAGGTGCCCTCGTATGGAGACAGCATTCTTAGGGTGGCAGACAGTGGGTCCAGCGCGGATTTCACAGGCAGCTAGGCTGATGGCTCCGCAATCGCTTCCTGGTCTGTCACTGGCCTCCCTGTTGATGGCTTTCAATAGGCACTCCAGGCCCCCTTAGGTGTACTTTTTTCTTGACTTGTCTTTGACCCTGAGGTAATGGAGCATTTTATCAATTTTAGTGAATAGAAAAAAATCTTGATCACTTTTTTTTTTTTTTTTTTCAGCAGAAGATCAACATTCTCAGCTGTTTAGTCAGGGAAAGCAGGGAAAGAGGTGAGGCTGAAGGCCTCCTTCTCTGTCTCTGGATGCTTTTTTATGTTAACCTTTGTAATGCAGTCCAGGTGGCAGCATTCCTCTAGACAGCGACCAGAGAAAGTTTTAAATAACACAGCAATGTTCAGTTAACCCCGTTTAGGATGAAAGACCCCTTATCAGAAGTCCACTGGCAAGGGATTTGGATGTTGAGTTTTTGTAACCGTACCTTTGTTGTGGTATGTGATTTTGGCCATTTCAGAATCCCTTTCTGAGTTTTCATATAAATTATTATAACAGCAGGATATATTTATCCAGTGATCTCCAGGATAAAAGGACAGTGAAATGGGAAGGTCTAGAAAAATCAGTTGCCTTTGATACTGAGTGTTTGCAGACAAGTTACTGTGCTGTGATTTGGTTAATCAGAGAGAGAAAGAAAGAGAGAATTTTTTTTTTTCTAATTTTCAAATTAGAAGCCATTATTAGAAGGCTACACTGGCACAAACTTTAGTTAGACTTATCTTTGGCTCTTCATTAGCATTCATGAAATTTCAAATTGTGATATGTCTTAGAAGAAATGGAGGAGCAGAAATTATTAAGTGGAAAAGGAGTTATTTACTTTAAAATACTGCTTATAAAGGCAGGTTAAGAATCTATGTCTGGCCTTTGAAGTGGAATATTCCTTTAAAATATGAAGACCTTTAAAATTCAATGATACAATTTTGTCCATCTTGTCTCATTTAGGTACATTAAGTTTTCTGAAGGAAGACATGATACTGACAATATGCAATAGATTTTTGGAAACAGCCTGACTTCATACTATCTCATCTTCTTATATGTTATATCTTTAAAGGTGTAATACATGTAACTTAACTTTGAATTTAAAAATAACCCTCTCCCCCCCCAGTTAACTGTGTATTTATGGAATGCTTACTTGTGAACAATAAATTCAGTGTTTGGTACAGAGACTACAGAATTGAATAAAACATTTTTCCTCATAGATTTTCTTTAAGTTTTGTCTTCAAAAGCATGTCTACCATGAAATTCCTAAGTCTTCTTTTCTCTGTCTATTTATACTTTGTTCTGGCTGCTAGAAAATCAAATTAATAGTCATTACTAACATCTGTCCAGAATTATATTATATGTAATTTTATTATTCTTACCTATTTTAGCTTCATTTTACTTCTGTTCTCATTTCCTCATTGATTTAAATCTAGTTCTCTCATAGGCTTCCTCATATTACATTTTAAAATGAAATGCGGCATCCATAAATAAGAAAAATACATTGTTTTTCTCTCTCATTGAGCATCTATAAGGCTGAACTTGAAGGGAGTGTTCAATAAATCAGTGTTGATTGATTGATTACAGTCACAAACAGTGTTTTTCAGTAAGTATTAGGTTTTATGATTGTTGGTGTCTTGCTATGTACGTTTAGGAAATTCTTTCCAAATATGGGCCTCTCTTTTGTGAAAGGATTGTTCTGCGCTCAGAGTGCCACAGCTGGGACAGTTTTACAAGAACTAAACTGGCACTAAAATGGGAGGGCACCTCTGTTTCTTCCCTGTAGAGCTCTGTCTTAAAGACAGATTGTGGTCAACAGAATCCCTACACTTGGAATGCTCAAGCTTTTCCCCACACAATGTCACATGCTTGCTTCACCAGTACTGATTATATATTACCAAGGAGAATTATAGTGAGAGGAAGGGATAAGACATTTTGCAGTTTCAGTTATAAACTTAAACTGCTGTACAATGAAGACAGTTCTGCTCATGAATATGGCAAACAACTCCTACTGCCTGTACTCTGTTGAAAGAGTGAATGGATAAATAGGACTTTCACAGAAGAGACTCCACCAAACTGATATTTCAGTGTTCTGACTGACGTACACGTATTCTACAAGCCTTCTTACTGTACTGAGTCGGTACTACTTCCAGTATATTATATTACATTGAATGTTATTGTTTAGTCACTGAGTCCTATCTGACTCTTTTGTGATGCCATGGACTAGAGCCACCAAGCGTCTCAGTTCATGGGATTTCCCAGGCAAGGATACTGGAGTAGGTTACCATTTCCTTCTCCAGGGGGATCTTCCCAACCCAGGGACTGAACGTTTGTCGCTTGACCTGGCAGGCAGATTCTTTACCTCTGAGCCACCTGGGAAGTCCCATGATCACTGTACTAGTTACTTAATTTACTTCTATACGATGTTTGACACTTTTCACCTGTCATGCCCCTTTAGAAAATAACTTCTATGAAGGCAACTGTTCACTAATGTATCCAGAGTGCCTGGAACATCGCTGATAAATGTCAGTGGGAAAAACGAATCAGCGTCCTCCCCCACCATGTTCAGTTAACATTTCTCACAACTCTATTTCAAGACAGAAATTCAAGAGATGATAAAGTTAAAACAAACGAAGATCATTCTGCCATGGCAGGCTCTTCAAATTCAAGTGTAGGGTCTATCTGCATTTAGAAAAGTCTAGAAGGAAAGTGTCCACTGAAAATTCTATCAAAAGGGGCAAGAATGTAAGCATTGGAATAGGAACGATAAGTTAATTCACTTCTTCTGGTTTTGATCCTGTTGGTAAATAGCGTAAATGAAAACTCCCAGGATTTTCAGTGAGGAGTCCATGCATGAACTTGTAAAGAGCAAAGCCTGAAACTTTCTAATAGACATTTGGTTCATTACTGAGACGTTTACAGAAACCTGTAGAAACGCCCACTCCCAATGGGAAGAATTTGAGCTGAGATTCAAGATCAAGTTTTCCTCACATTAGGTCAGCAGGGGCGATTCTGTTCACATTCAGAAAGATGTTTTGTTCCTTGGTCTCAAAGGATAAGAAGCCAGGCAGCACGAATATATCCCAGGCTCAAAAAACATATCCCACATAAGGATTCATTCTGAACACAAGGGGCTGGGCATTTCTTTAAAGAAATAAAAATCAACTATGTTTTTTCAAGTAGTCAGATATGAGAGTTGGATCATAAAGAAGGATGAGTGCCGAAGAATCTGTGCTTTGGAATTGTGTGGCTGGAGAAGACTATTGCGAATCCCTTGGACTGCAGGAAGATCAAACTAGTCAATCTTAAAGGAAATCAATCCTAAATACTCTTTGGAAGGACTGACACTGAAGATGAAGCTCCAATACTTCGACAACCTGACTCAAAGAACCGATTTATTGGAAAAACCCTTGACGCTAGGAAAGATTGAAGGCAAAAGGAGAAGGAGACGGCAGAGGCTAAGATGGTTAGATAGCATCCTTCACTCAACGGACATGATTTGAGCAACATTTGGGAGATAATGGAAGACCGAGGAGCCTGGCATGCTACAGTACGTGGGGTCACAAAGAGTCAGACACGAGTTTGCGACCTAACAACAACAGCAAGAACAAAATATGTAAAATTATTTTTAAAATAAAATGGATTAATTTATGAAATCAAATAAAAACTTCAGAATACGTTTCAATAATTGAGTAGGTGCAATTAGTCACCCTTCAAGGACAGATTTCTATGCAATGCAAAAAATATTTATATTGCTAAATTATATTAATATATTCATTCAGACATGCCTATTTAGATTATAGAATCTAATATACAAGTTGAATATGTCTGGTTTGGGTTTTCACTACTTATTTATCAGGTGTAAATTCTCTCTGGTTTTAAAAGCCAATGGAACTGAGAATATCTGAAAAATATGCTTTGAGCTTTTAGTTAGAAATGTCAAATTTATGTTTTGACTAAGTTAATTAAACAATTTCAGTTTTTTAAATATTTATACAAACATGTCAATAATTCCTAAGTTGTTAGTTTAACTGTAAATGAATGAAACAGTGGATACAGAATAAAAATATACCAAAAGTATCTGAATCATAATAGCTAAAAGTGTAATTGTTACAATTCTTTGCATACTGAACTATTTTTAAGACTTTCACTTGACAATTAACTGCAGGCTGCAATAACAGTACAGTATACAACTTTAATATGTAATTTTGTCTGAAGTATTAAAGTATTTTAAAGAAAAATGAGAGGATATCCAAGTTACTTAACAGGGATACCAAATAAGGAAATATTTCGGGTCTTGCACTGCAAGACAGGCAGAGCTTCACATCAATACCGATTAATAGCAACTATAACTAATATTATCCTATGAAATCTGTCTGCTGCACAATGCTGTGAAGCTCCTGCTCTACCAACAGGACTTCCCAGCTGGCTGAGTGGTAAAGAATCTGCCTGCCAATGCAGGAGACCCAGGTGCTATCCCCGTGTTGGGAAGCTCCCCTGGAGAAGGAAATGGCAACCGACTCCAGCCTGGGAACTTCCCATGGACAGAGGAGCCTGGTACGTGACAGCGCATGGTGTCAGAAAGGAGCAGGATATGACTTGGCGACTAAACAACAACAACATCCAGGTATATCCAGAACGTTTTAAAGGTTGGCAATCTTCAATAAGAATGTTTACCATCAATCTTTTTTCTTTTTATTTAAAAGTAATCTTCTTTAGTTTTATCGTTATTCTGCTTATTGAGTCCATAGACAACACTGAATTGTGTACTGATAAATATTTGTGTCATCACTACTTTTGATCACTACTTTTCCAATACCTAGAGTTTAAGGCAGCATGCACTGGCTATTCCTTACATATGTTTGTATATTTAAGTAGATACACTACCTGCCAACACCCAGGTTGCTTATGATTTTATATTTTATTGGGGACATTTTGCAACAAAAGTGTGTTTTCTAAATAACTTTAATATTGGGTCAAGTCTAATATCAAGGTAATTTTATGAACATCAACATTTAGCATAAGGCTCCCTAAAAGTCTTCTTTATTTTATGAAGTAAATACTATGCAATTCTCATGTGTCACAAGAAATGCTAATAGTTCATTATTTTCCTTTTAATTGCTTGTCACCAAATTATTAATATTTTTTCAAAGAGAAAGTGCAAATATGTTGAGAAAAGGCAACTGATTCTTTGTCTCTATATAAGTGGACAGTAGTTAAAATGTTTGCTAGCCAGTGTTCAAATAATAGCCATTATTGAATTTAGTGATACATTTTGCCACCACTGTATTTTACAGACATTCTCCAGACAGCATAGCACTCCAGTTGTACCCCAAAATATAATACCAATTCTTTTGTTGAAAATACAAGGTCTGCAACACGGTTCAAGAGTCAACATCCAGCAGGCTTTGATGAGCAAGAATTTGAACCTAACTTCTAGTAAGGAAATTAGAAGAGGAAGAAAAGATTATGCCACCTACAGCATTTTTACATGCATTTTAGATCTCACAAGCCTACAGTGAGGCTCATGGAACTCAACTGAGACCCCTTGACTTCTCAAGTGGCCAACTTTAGAACAGAATTCAAAACAATTTGACCCAGTGTCCATGTTTTCACTGCACCATGTTACCTCTCAAGATGCTCAAACCTTTTGAACACTGACATCCCATGTGACCAAATCCTCCCTTTTATCCCAGTTCCAGTAACTATATCCTCACTTTGCATTTCTGTATAGCAGCCCTGCCTATTTCCATCGCCTGTCCAACTTTTCATAATAAGAACTACAAAAACCAATTAGCCCATAAAGTAGAGAAATTCAGTTAGAAAACAAAACACCCAAGATGTAGACCACTCTCTAGGCATCAGGTAGCATCTTCTGACATCCACAGGGCATCAACATCATCTAACATGCTGTATTAGATAGGGGAATTATTTGGTGAAAAAAATGAAAGTGTTATTAGTCACTCATGTACGGATGTTGGACTATAAGGAAAGCTGAGTGCCAAAGAATTGATGCTTTTGAACTGTGATTTTGGAGAAGACTCTTTAGAGTCCCTTGGACTACGAGGAGATCCAACCAGTCCATCCTAAAGGAGATCAGCCCTGGGTGTTCATTGGAAGGACTGATGTTCAAGCTGAAACTCCAATACTTTGGCCACCTGATGAGGAGAGCTGACTCACTGGAAAAAGACCCTGATGCTGGGAGGGATTGGGGCCAGGATGAGAAGGGGGCAATGGAGGATGAGACGTTTGGATGGCATCACCGACTCGATGGACATGGGTCTGGGTGAACTCCAGGAGTTGGTGAGGGTCAAGGAGGCCTGGCGTGCTGTGGTTCATGGGGTCGCAAAGAGTCAGACATGACTGAGCGACTGAACCGAACTAAGTCATGTCTGATTCCTGTGACCCCATGGACTGTAGCCTACCTGGCTCCTCTGTACATGAAATTCTCTAGGCAAGAGTACTACAGTGGTAGCCATTCCCCTATTCAGGGGATCTTCCCAACCTGGGATCAAACCCCAGTCTCCTACATTGCAGGCAGATTCTTTCCCATCTGAGTCACCAGGGAAGCACATGTCATGTTAGACAGGGGAATTATTTGTTAGCAGGGGTGAAATTAGGTTTACACCATGCAGCTTAATGCTAGTTAATGTAAAGGAAAAAATAATGAATTTAAAGAGATGCCATATGTCAAACCATAACCCACTCATGCCATGAATTCTACAAACAGTCTTTTCCAGTTGATGCCCAAAGTTATTGCAGAAGATTTCAGCATCTCTCCTTGAAGCCCCAGTTTTAAGTCCCTGCAGAACCCATGAGCTTCCGTGTCTGGACACAGGGAAATTTTCAAGTCCATCCTTAGACTTTCCTGCCCTAGCTGTGAAAATCAATTAGCCCCGGTGAAAGCCAAGCCACACTATGTTCTCAATAATGAAAAAGGCCAACTGCACACTAGGAATTTTCTCTGTCCTTACAAAGATGAATGGGGACTTTGAATCTTTTTCACCACTCCATGGAATTGCCTTTAGCTTCTATTTTGAAAGTTGCCAGACATGCCAGGAGATTAACACAGAAGACTCTCTGGAGCAGCAGGAACATTATACCGTTGCACACCAGTGACATTCGTGACTCCTTCAGGCTGGTATGCAGCCATCAGACAGTCAAAACAAACACCTCCCAAACACACTCCAGAGCTCAACTCCCCCTCGCCTCTGCTGCCTTGATAAAAATGGAAATGGCTGATGGTACCTCATCAATTTTAAAGACCCAGCCAGTAGCTCAGATAATGCTTTATGAAAACAACAATAGGAAAATGTGAGAGCAAAGCTGGACAGACAGGAGACCACTGAGATGATAAGTGAGCACTAGGAAATTGCCAGAGGGCAAGCAGGGGTCACTCGACGGGTAAAGAGATCTGAGACTGCACCTTACCATCCTGTTATGGAAGGGTGGCCACTTCTGGAGAGGAGGAAGAGTAAAGAAGACCCTCTCCACCTCACCGTCTGCACCTCTACCATTATTGCTCATCACCAACTGCCTTCTTTGTCAAATAATAACCCCACAGCAAATTCTTCACTCGGCTGAGCAGGGCTTCTCAACCTTAGCACTATCAACATAATGGACTGAATAACTGTTTGTTGGGGATTTGGAGGGACTGCTTTGTGCATAATAGGGTGTTTAGCAGCGTCTCTGGCCTCTACTCACTAGATGCCAGTGCTCAACCTCTCCAGTTACCATAATCAGAAATGTTTCCAGTAATTGTCAAATGCACCCAGGGTGGCAAAATCACCGCTAAGAATCACTGTGACAGCGATTCTTCCTTTAAGTCCCCAAAGAACAAAAGAATTAGAAGATGCAGGGAAAATTTATGCTATTAAAACTGTTGAACATGTAACTAAAACGTCTCTGAGATACACTGGCTCCATATTTATAATGCAATTAATCAAAAGGCAATGGACTTTTATTACAAGGTTTTAAATGCACATGGAGACAAAAATCTAGATAGGCTAGGCAAGGTTTCATTTTAAAACAGTTAAATCAGAGACATTGATTGTTTGGCTATCTATTTTTAAAATATTTTGTCTCACATTATAATCCATGCTTCATTCTTGCATATGCTGTCTCATTTATCTCACAGGTGAGAAAACAAATTAGTTTTGCATTTTCATTGTGGAACTAGTTGCAATGAGTTTAAATGACTTGTAAGAGAGAAAATGCCAAGCCATTTAAAATAAAACTATTGCCTTTTTTTTTACATGAGAGTCTTTCTTTGTACTTGAAAAATGAGTCATATTTTGTAACTTAAAGTTAATAAAGTTTAAGCATTTTAATTAAAACTGAATTATAAAGAATGCCTTTATTGAGCTTAGATTCTTCCTTTTCAGCTAAAGTTGCTTTTTCAAAGTAATCAACTACCATGAGCAAACCACCACATTTCATAGATGATACATTTTGTATCATCCATGAGGATATGTAAGACATAGATTTTGACAGGAATTATGGTTACTTTTAGTAGTAAGTAGATATTCAATAGAATGTGGTAGACTGAGCTACAGTGGCTACAAATTCCTCCCACTCCTGTATGGATAAGACCTTTGATCTTACAACTCCTCCAAGAAAGGTAAAGCATATGTATTTTTCTACTCTCTGAATCTGGATTGATCATATGACTTGCTTTGTCCAACAAGTCATTAACAAAGAAATGCAAAAGTAGGAGCTTGAATGGGCTTCTACATTGAGACTTGCACTTCCTTAAAACTCTGCAACCATAACGATGCAAGTGAGCCAAAGAGAGCTCACTGGAGAATGAGAGACACACAGGCAAGTCACTGCTTTCGTCCAAGGTTATATGCCAACTTTTCTCCCGGGGAAGAGAACATGCTAGACCATACAGCCCAACCACGGACCGACCAGAAAGACAGCATGCCTGAGCCCGGACCAAACGAATCCTCTGTGTGCCCAGTGGATACACAGAATCAGGGATTTTTTTTTTTTTCGGTTTTAACCCACTATGTTTTTGAGGTGTTAGTGGCAGAAAAAGCTAACATATTTGCATAAGTAGTAAGCTTTAAACTACATATGTGGGCAAGAAAACTACTGTAACCAAGTTGGAGGTCAAAGTGAGTCTGTGATTTATGTCGAAGAGTGTTTTGCCTATGTTCTCCTCTAGGAGTTTTATAGTTTCTGGTCTTACCTTTAGATCTTTAATCCATTTTGAGTTTATTTTTGTGTATGGTGTGAGAAAGTGTTCTAGCTTCATTCTTTTACAAGTGGTTGACCAGTTTTCCCAGCACCACTTGTTAAAGAGATTGTCTTTAATTCATTGTATATTCTTGCCTCCTTTGTCAAAGATAAGGTGTCCTTAGGTGTGTGAATTTATCTCTGGGCTTTCTATTTTGTTCCATTGATCTATATTTCTGTCTTTGTGCTGGTACCATACTGTCTTGATGACTGTGGCTTTGTAGTAGAGCCTGAAGTCAGGCAGCTTGATTCCTCCAGTTCCATTCTTCTTTCTCAAGATTGCTTTGGCTATTCGAGGTTTTTTTGTATTTCCATACAAACTGTGAAATTATTTGTTCTAGCTCTGTGAAAAATACAGCTGGTAGCTTGATAGGGATTGCACAGCAGGATCCTCTATGATCCACCTCCCAGAATACTGGAAATAAAAGCAAAAATAAACAAATGGGATCTAATTAAAATTAAAAGCTTCTGCACAACAAAGGAAAATATAAGCAAGGTGAAAAGACAGACTTCGGAACGGGAGAAAATAATAGCAAATGAAGTAACTGACAAACAACTAATCTCAAAAATATACAAGCAACTTATGCAGCTCAATTCCAGAAAAATAAATGACCCAATCAAAAAATGGGCCAAAGGACTAAATAGACATTTCTCCAAAGAAGACATACAGATGAGTAACAAACACATGAAAAGATGCTCAACATCACTCATTATCAGAGAAATGCAAATCAAAACCACAATGAGGTACCATTTCATACCAGTCAGAATGGCTGCGATCCAAAAGTCTACAAGCAATAAATGCTGGAGAGGGTGTGGAGAAAAGGGAACCCTCTTACACTGTTGGTGGGAATGCAAACTAGTACAGCCACTATGGAGAACAGTGTGGAGATTCCTTAAAGAACTGCAAATAGAACTGCCTTATGACCCAGCAATCCCACTGCTGGGCATACACACCGAGGAAACCAGAATAGAAAGAGACACATGTACCCCAGTGTTCATCACAGCACTGTTTATAATAGCCAGCACATGGAAGCAACCTAGATGTCCATCAGCAGATGAATGGATAAGAAAGCAGTGGTACATATACACAACGGAGTATTACTCAGCCATTAAAAAGAATACATTTGAATCAGTTCTAATGAGGTGGATGAAACTGGAGCCGATTATGCAGAGTGAAGTAAGCCAGAAAGAAAAACACCAATATAGTATACTAACACATATATATGAAATTTAGAAAGATGGTAGTGATAACCCTGTATGCGAGACAGCAAAAGAGACACAGATGTAAAGAACAGACTTTTGGACTCTGTGGGAGAGGGCAAGGGTGGGATGATTTGGGAGAATGGCATTGAAACACGTATACTATCATGTAAGAAACGAATCGCTAGTCTAGGTTCGATACAGGATACAGGATGTTTGGGGCTGGCGCACTGGAATGACCCAGAGAGATGATATGGGGAGGGTGGTGGGAGGGGGGTTCAGGGTTGGGAACTCATGTACACCTGTGGTGGATTCATGTCGATGTATGGCAAATCCAATACAGATAAAACAAAAAACAAAACAAAAAAAAAAACAAAGTGAGTCTGTCACGGGGGTCACACTCCCCTACATTTAAGTGACCTGCGAGAGAAATACAAGTTTGTTAGATGAATTTCTATAACAGACTGAAGGTAACAGTTGAACAATAGGCATTATATTAATTCGGACATATTATATAACTCTTAGGCCATAATCTTCATCACATCACCATCATCACCGCTTACTTTGAGACAGGTCCAGAGTGTTTTACCAGTCTCATTACCCTTATCATAGAAAAAATATAAAAAGCAAAACCCACTACTTTACTTATTATAAGGGCTTCTCTTGTGGCTTAGGGGTAAAGAATCCACCTGCTGATGCAGGAGACACAGGTTCCCTAGGTAGGGAAGAACCCTGGAGAAAGAAATGGCAGCCCATTCCAATATTCTTGCCTGGGAAATCCCTGGACAGAGGAGTCTGGCGGGCTATAGTCCATGGAGCTGCAAAAGAATTGGACATGATTCAGTGACTAAACAACACAACAGCAAAGCTATTATAAGGAGGAAATTTCACTCAAGGAGTTTGTCACCTGTCCAGAATCCCATAGCTGATAATTAGTAAAGTTAAGATTTGAAACTAGGCCTTAATAACATCATAGGTGTATTCTCAATCACCACTCTCACAATCTTGCTTCATTTGACTTGTGTCTCCTGAAACTGAATTCTATCATATTTTTCCATCCACCAAGTCATTCATTTTCTTAAGCATGAATGGCTGCATTCAACAAACTTCAAGTGCATAACATGTGCCAGAAATTATTAATGCAGAATTAATAAGATATATAGTATACCAGCTCCTGTAAAGTTGATGTAACTTACCTACTCTTAGCCTTCCACCTCCTACCTCCTTCACAAACTTCAAGTGCATAACATGTGCCAGATATTATTAACACCAAATTAACAAGACAGATACTATACCAGCTCCTGTAAAGCTGATGTAACTTACCTACTCTTAGCATTCCAACTCCTACCTCCTTCACACCACCTATTCTAAAACAATTTTCTTTCTCCTTTTTTATAACACATCCATAGAGATTTTCTTTTAGAATCCTAACAGGCTTTTATAGCTTGTGTTAAGCCAAGGTGCTCCAGAAAACAGAAACAATGAAACATGCCATATCATATATATATATATATAACATATGTGTGTGTGTGTGCTGTGCTGAGTCACTCAGTCATGTCTGATTCTTTGCGACCCTGTAGACTATAGTCCCCCGGGCTCCTCTGTCCGTGGGAATTCTCCAGGCAACTCCATACTGGAGTGGGTTGCCATGCTCTCCTCCAGGGCATCTTCCCAACTCAAGGATCATACCCAGGTCTCCTGCATTGCAGGAGAATTCTTTACCATCTGAGCCACCAGGGAAACCCAAGAATACTGGAGTGGGTAGTCTATTCCTTCTCCAGGGGATCTTCCCGACCCAGGAATGGCACTAGGATCTCCTGCATTGCAGGCAGATTCTTTATCAGCTGAGCTACCCAGGAAGCTACCCGGGAAACCCATATGCATATATATATGTATATGTATACATATATATATATATAGAGAGAGAGAGAGGGAAGAGAGAAGTAGAGAGACATCTATTATAAGAAAGTGACCTATGTAGTTAAGAAGGCTGAGAAGTTCCACACTCTGCCATCTACAAACTGGAGGCCCAGGTATGCTGGTGTTGTACTTCCATATCAAACCAGAATAGGTACCCATGGGGGCAGGGGATTGTGATGGCTTAAGTCTCAGTTTGAGTCCAAAGGGTCCAAACCCAGGAACACAGATATCTAAGGGCAAAGAAAGATGACTGTCCCAACTCAGAGAGAGTGTAGGGAGCGCTCCGCAGAAAGAGAGAACTCAGAGAGCGTGCAGGGAGCGCTCAGCAGAAAGAGAAAACTCAGAGAGTGTGCAGGGAGCGCTCCGCAGAAAGAGAGAGAGGCAGTGGAACTTCCCTCAGCAAAAAGCTGAGGGGTACCGAGGAAAGGTGAGCCTGCTTATTCTTACAAACTCCCTGCTTATAAAGGCAAGTGGGGAGGGGTTTGCGAGGGACTTTCGGTAGTTACACCAATCACGTTAAAGGTCAAATTGTCATGTGCCATCATTACAACAGGAGTCTATGGTGATCACGCGCTGTCTACGTGCACGGAAATCAAGAGAGCCAATCAGAAGTTTTGACAAACCACATAGATCACGCCCCCATCTCTTCCGCCAGGCGCCATCTTAGTTTCCGTCCACAATGCTAGCCTTTTTCTTTTACAAGGTTTCCCATTTAGGGCCCCACAAGAGAGCAAGGTTTCCTTTCCTCCACATTTTCGTTCTGTTCAGGCCCTCATTGGATGGGATGATGCCCACCGGCACTGGGTGTCTTTATTGTCTATGATTCAAATGTTAGTCTTTTTCCAGAAATATCTTCACAGACATATCCAGAAATGACGTTTTTCCAGCTGTCTGGGCATCTCTCAGCCCAGCCAAGTTAACACATGAAGCAAACATCACGGAGCTGCATCACAGGCAATGCAATGTAACCCAAACAATGACCTGGTTTGGTGAGGAGACGGAATTCCGGAGAGTCTGTAATTCAGACAAAACGCAGCAGGTGTGTGTGTGTCCATCCATGTGCATGAGTGGCATCCACATACACAAGCATCAGGGAACATTTTCTGAGAGAATTACAAAGGGGAGAATCTTAAGCATCTCACTTAGCAGAGTGAGGGCACACACGCCAGCCATTACTTTTAAAAATGGAATCCGAGCTATAGATACAGATCAAACCTCCTGGCCACTTGCAATGTGAAGAGTGAAAAAGAATGGTAATGTGGGTACAGAGCTTCTACTCCAAATTTTGAGCTCTCTACCCTGCCCTCTAACTTAGTAAAAGCATCTAGAATGGATAAACAACAAGGTGTTACTGTATAGCACAGGGAACTATATCCGGTCTTCTGGCATAAACCATAATGAAAAATAATATTAACACACACACACATATATACTATACACACACATATATAAAATATACACATATTTAACTGATTCCCTTTGCTATACAGCAGGGATTGGAACAACAATGTATACCAACTATACATCAGTAGAAGAGATAACAAAGTAAAAAAAAAACAAAAACATCTAGGCAATTTATCTTTAAAGTCATGTCAAGGCATTACCATAAATGTATCTCTGACTCTGAAAAAAAAAGAAAAAAAGGATGAAGACAGTAAATCACAAATAAGCATTCAATACTGGCTAATGTTTCATAAAGGAAGAATAACTGGTGTGTTAACAGTTTAGCATCCTCTTTAGGATATAATATATAATCCATAGTTTCCTGTTATTTAAGCATAGAATTTGCTTTAATAAAATAGTGCTAATGCTAATGCAGGAACATGTTATAAAACCTCAACATTTTATACTCCACATTTTCTATCAGTGAGTGAGAACACTGATACTTTCAAACACCAGCAACCATACTTGAGATTGAAGACTTATTTAAACCAACAAATTATTGTCTTTTACAACAGAAGTGTAACATAATTGATTTGTGAATTGCAAAATGATCCTCCCTGCTGTGAGCCATAAGTAGCTTTAGTTTCCACTGGAACAGGCCACATATAAATATGTGACTATAAAAAAATGTCCAGGTCTGGATGACATAATTTACCATTTTGACACAAGCTGTTTCATTTCCCATCCACCCATAAGTGTTCTATTGTAGTAAACCAAGGAGAATGAATCAAATATGACACAGACTCTAGCTTCTATGGGTAGACTGGAAAACTTGGATAATATATTTCTTTTAAAGCACTTGACAAGCAAAGATTTCCAAGGTCTGTAAATCACTCCAGGGTTGCTAATTAGTACTACAAACATTTCACAGGACGTGGTATAAGAATTGTTTTTCCGCTTATGGCTTCATGTGACTAAACGCCTAAGGATATTCAGCAGGTGTTCTGAAGACTCCATAAAGTATTGAGTAGTATAGAACCTTCCAGGTTGGTACAAATCTGACCAGCATCTTCTGAAATGCTTTTCTCAGGCCCAGTGCATAAGGTATGTGTGTGTGTGTGTGTGAGAGAGAGAGAGAAACCAAGAGACATAGTGCATATGTGTGTGCTTGTGTGTGTGTGTGTGTGTGTGCGATAAACAGAGATATNCTTTTCTCAGGCCCAGTGCATAAGGTATGTGTGTGTGTGTGTGTGAGAGAGAGAGAGAAACCAAGAGACATAGTGCATATGTGTGTGCTTGTGTGTGTGTGTGTGTGTGTGCGATAAACAGAGATATAAATGGATATATTACCAAGTTTGCTAGAAGCTACATTAATACCACTGTAAATGCTTCATTTCATTTGTCCCTTGCATGTGGACGTGTCTGCCAATTTATTGAGTGACCCTTGGTCTTTTTAACCTTATATTTTGCAGTTTGAACTTTGTTTCTCCACATTATAAGCACTATTTTAAAAACAAGAATATAGGAATGCTTTTAAGATCTGACCCCACTGCACATCTTTTCTGAGTTTACATAAAATCAGAAAGTAGAATGCATTGTTGGTTTTCTTTTATTAAAAAAAAAATTACATTCTATGAACTTTCCTGTCAAAGGGCAACGTTTAACTCAAACTACACAGAGAGGCATTATTAGCCATTAATAAATTATCAACTCTGAGACTAGGATGGCAAACAAATTATTTGGAGTATGTCTCTATACAGAGATTAGACAAAACAAAATATTTCTGTTTCATCCAAATTTCTAC
>SJYQ01001052.1:290413-303557 GCA_006410935.1 Redunca redunca
TTGGATCTCCTTGCAGTCCAAGTTCTCCAATACCACAGTTCAAACGCATCAATTCTTCGGCGCTCAGCCTTCTTCACAGTCCAACTCTCACATCCGTACATGACCACAGGAAAAACCATAGCCTTGACTAGACGGACCTTAGTCAGCAAAGTAATATCTCTGCTTTTGAATATGCTATCTAGGTTGGTCATAACTTTTCTTCCAAGGAGTAAGCGTCTTTTAATTTCATGGCTGCAGTCACCATCTGCAGTGATTTTGGAGCCCTCCCAAAATTAAGTCTGACACTGTTTCCACTGTTTCCCCATCTATTTCCCATGAAGTGATGGGACCGGATGCCATGATCTTCATTTTCTGAATGCTGAGCTTTAAGCCAACTTTTTCGCTTCCTCTTTCACTTTCATCAAGAGGCTTTCTAGCTCCTCTTCACTTTCTGCCATAAGGGTGGTGTCATCTGCATATCTAAGGTGATTGATATTTCTCCCGGCAATCTTGATTCCAGCTTGTGTTTCTTCCAGTCCAGCGTTTCTCAGAACACTGTTAAATGGACGAAAGCCCTTTAATACAGGTCACAAACCATGTTTCTAGTCCACTAGATTATTTTAGTCTCTCAAGAAGAAATTTGAAATATCATGACAGCATTATACATAAAAATACTGAGGGGGCTTTAAAATAATTGTTCATGAGATGACATCTCATTTTATCCATTTTATACAACTTAATTTTCATGGCATGTTTTGATATATGTTTTGGACATACAACATGCTTTTGGACACAACTGATAGAATGGGGTTTTTGTGAAATTATAAATGATCCAAATCGTCATCCAAATGTTATAACTTATATAAATCATGAGAGCAACAAGTCATTTGTCCTTCGGTTGGGCTAAAGAATGAGCAAAAAGTGATGGAGATATGGTAAGTAAGAGAGGTCAGGGTTTAGCTGAGTTCGATTTACACGGAAGCCCCTAAGCACACAGAGCTGCCTGAGGTTCCAGAGATCTCTGCACGGCTCCATGGCGAGGCTACGCCTTTTCCTTTTGCATTGCTGCTCTTCGTGACTTCTGGTGGTTTGGCTTTGCTTCTCCGGCTCACCAAGAGCTGAATAATGGTGATGATAATTTGTAGCCTGGTTCCCTGCTGTCTTTTGCCTCTACCCATTTAACCGGTGACGTTCATCGCTTCAACAGGTAAGTCAGTCGGGGAAAACCGCATGCTCTGCTCTGTATAAAAGACCTCAATCGAGCAGCTAGTGAGAACCCGCTGGGCAGCACAGGGAGCTCTGCTCGGTGCCTCCACTGACCTAAAGGGGAGGAAAGAAAAAACAGGGTATGAGTACATACAGCTGGTTCTCATCGCCCTACCGCAGAGACTAACCCAAGAGGGAAAAGCAACTGTGAAGTGAGCAAGCAGTGAAAGCGTTAGTCGTTCAGTTGTGTCCGATTCTTTGAGACTCTATGAACGGGAGCCCACAGGCTCTTCTGTCCATGGAATTCTCCGGGCATGAATACTGAAGTGGGTAGCCAATCCCTTCTCCAGGGGATCTTCCTGATCGAACACTGGTCTCCTGCATTACAGGCACATATATTCTTTACTGTCTGGGCCCCTAGGAAACCCCATAGTTCAATACTTTTTTTTTTCAAAAGGGAGATAAATAGAAGGGTCCTTGATCCCTGATGACGACAGAGTACCTGCACCAACTTGTCAACGGCTAGCTCAAGAGATTATGGTAGAGCTCAATTCCTATTTATTTAGATCTTTCTTCATGTGGTTGAATCTCATTTTAATTGATAAACTCACCAAAGCCTTATGAAGTTCATTTCTCACTAGATCCCTTTCCCCATCTCAAGTTATCATGCCAGGAAAAGTCCTATTTGTCGCATGGAACACAGGTTAGGTGTAATAGTTTATAAACCTATTGCCAAGGGTATTTGCTCTTGAATGATATACATATCTTCAAAGGAAAAGAGTTCTAATGCTATCATATCAGTTAAACAATTCTGAATCCAGTGATGTATATTGAGGCAAAATATTGGTTTTGGTTTTATATAAACAATTGTATATTGGTTTTTTATTACTTGACCATATCTGGTAGCTCCATATAAAAATTACAGCATTATACTGTCAGCATTTTCTGTGTCAAGTCAATGAAATACATGTGAGCCTTTCTCTATTGTGGTGTTTGTATAGTTTCTGGAAGTCCTAAGACTTTTAAGCAATGTGCATTTGATTTTGTCTCTGAAAATGGTTCTTTTTCTCCTTTTTATCAAGTTTTCAAAGGTCATGTTGAAAAAAGCTAAGGTATCAAAAAGAAGACTGCATGAAGGTGGGAAATTCTATGATGGACTTTAGTTTGAATGACTTCCTTTCTGATTTTCATCAGCAATGATTTAATTTCTCACCTCCAGGGGAATGCAAGTTAGCAAACTAAAGCAAATTTATCACTTCTGAAAACTGCTGCAAGACCCCCAAGACAGAACGATTACCCCCAATTGAATTTAAATAAAAGTAATTAGTTTTATCTTGTTTTTTAACTCATTTACCTCTGCACAGAAATCCTCCTGGAGTTTTGAAACTCATCAGTGATTATCCCTGGAGCTGATCCAATAATGTGAGAATAAATACACCATTAACCAATTATACATAATGACTCCAAGATATGCCAATAGTGGAACAGTTCAGGTGATTTATAAGGCTCACTTCCAATAGCCTATTCACAATTCACATCTTTTCTAAAAACTGAATTAAAAGTTAAGCGAAACTTTAGATCTGCCTACATCCATCTCTTCAAGGTATGAACAAATGAAACTAAGCCATTTATTTAAAAATGTTTCTTTGTCACGTATGGAAATCCTTGAGTGGTGGGAATGAAATATTTATTTGAAACAAGCACCCTCTTACACTGTTGGTGGGAATGCAAACTAGTACAGCCACTATGGAGAACAGTGTAGAGATTCCTTAAAAAACTGCAAATAGAACTGCCATATGACTCAGCAATCCCACTGCTGGGCATACACACCGAGGAAACCAGAATTGAAAGAGACACGTGTACCCCAATGTTCATTGCAGCATTGTTTTTAATAGCCAGGACATGGAAGCAACCTAGATGTCGATCAGCAGATGAATGGATAAGAAACCTGTGGTACATATACACAATGGAGTATTACTCAGCTATTAAAAAGAATACATTTGAATCAGTTCTAATGAGGTGGATGAAACTGGAGCCTATTATATAGAGTGAAGTAAGCCAGAAAGAAAAACACCAATACAGTATACTAACACATATATATGGAATTTAGAAAGATGGTAACGATAACTCTGTATGTAAGAGAGCAAAAGAGACACAGATGTATAGAACAGTCTTTTCAACTCTGTGGGAGAGGGCGAGGGCAGGATGATATGGGGGAATGGCATTGAAACACGTAAATTATCACATATAAAATGAATCACCAGTCCAGATTCGATGCATGATACAGGGTGCTCAGGGCTGGTGCACTGGGATGACCCAGAGGGATGGTATGGGGAGAGAAGAGGGTGGGGGTTCAGGATGAGGAACACCTGTACACCCATGGCGGATTCATGTCAATGTATGGCAAAACCACTACAATATTGCAAGGTAAATAAATAAATAAAACTGAGATTAAAAAAAAAAAAAAGAAACAAGCAGAGCACAAATTTAGAGTTTTGAGTCTTGCTGTCTAAAAAGTAAGTCTAGTTATCTGGTCCTGCATGCTAATACAGCACAAAAGCTACTGAATTAAAGGACACCTCTTGAATATCAGAATTATCAAAGATCTAAGAAGCTATGCCTTTTCTATTTTCTCTTTCAACATAAACGTTTTCTACTTACTCATTTATTTCTCAGCTTCATTAAGGTGTGGTTGACAAATAAAATTGTAAGTATTTAGGCTGAATGCTATGATGTTTTGATATATATTATGAAATGGTTCCTATAATCAAACTAATTAACACATTTGTCATCTCATATAGTTACCTTTTGTATGAGTGGTAAGAAGAGTTGAGAACTATTCAGCGTATTTCAAGGGCGTAGTCTGTGTGTGTGCTAGTCATCCAGTCGTGCCCGACTCTTTGCAGTCCCGTGGACTCTAGCCCTTCAGGCTCCTCTGTTCATAGGATTCTCCAGGCAAGAATACTGGAGTGGGCTGCAAGCTCCTTCTCCAAAGGTAATAATACACTATTATTATGCTGTATCTTACGTCTCTAGAACTTACTCATTTTCTTACTGTAATATGTACCCTCTGACAATATCTTCCCTTTTTCCCCTACCTCCCAGCCCCTCATAAGTACCATTCCACTGAGAAGTTGTGTTTGCAATATTTAACAAAGAAATTGAACCATGTTCCACATGGATCACAATCAGCTAATTATTTGATGTACTATCTGATAGAACTATCTTCCTCTAAAGTATAAGAAAGTATAACGATTAGTCCTTGCTGTTTCAAAAATGTTTGAGGATTTCTGGAGACTAGAGAGATCGTCCTCCAGTGGATGATCGTCAGTCACTTATAAATTATCAGTTAGTCTCCAGGCAGAGTACAAAGAGAATGGATTCTAGAGTCACAGGCTCCAGATTCACACAGATTTCATTCAAATATGAAGTTCACCAAATTCCATACTGATGAGCTATTGGACTTTGAGTAGGCTATTGGACTTTTAACTTGCTGAATCTTTAATTTTGTATTTGTGAGATAGATATGAACGAAATGGTAGCTTACTGACAGGATTTTTAAGAGGTTCAAAACAGGTAATCCACTCATAGCCCTAACAGACATAAACAGGTGGTGAGATTTGACACATCAATCATTATTATTTTATAATGAGGACATACGATTTATTCCTAGTTCTATTTTATAGTTTTTGCTCCACAGATTATTATGCAAGAGACGGGGTGCGTATTCTTTTGCTTCTACCAATACTAACAGACTTAATACACTGTACCTCAATCAGCATGGATAATGTCATAACAAAAACAAATTAATATATCAGAGAAGGCAAGCAAATCATGGACATTTATTGAGTGCCAAGTGCATGCCAAGTTCTGTAATGCAGGAGTCTCCAACCACCAGGCCACAACTGATACTTGTCTCTGACCTGTTAGGACCTGGGCTGCACAGCAAATGAGTGGCGGGTGAATGAGCAAAGCTTCACCTGTGTTTACAGTCACTCCTCATCTCCTGCATGATAGCTCAAGCTCTGCCTCCTGTCAGATCAATGATGGCATCACAAATGCAATGCACTTGAATCATCCCCAAACTATCCCCCACTCTCTGTCTGTGGAAAAACTGTCTTCGGTGAAACTGGTCCCTGGTGCCAAAAAGGTTGCAGACCAGTGCTATAATAGATTCTTTTTATGACTCTTATTTAATTGCAAAACAGCCATATGCAAAATTTTTCTCTGTGTTATATGAAAGCTAGAGCTTAAGCAGAGGTTAATCAAATTATCTGAAGCCACATAGTTAGTAAGTAATACATAACACCTACTCAGGTGTTACATTCTTCTGTGTATTTATTACACTGGGCTGTGCTTCACTGAGTTGGCACAAGAGCAGTGGAAAAAATTTGGGTTGGCCATGGGTGCAGACACTGTATAATTACAGATGCCTATCAAATGCCAAGCCATAAAAACATGATTAGTAACATGATTTACTGCATGAAAAAGTGGAGTCACATAAAAAATCATATGCATGCCCTTTTTAGGAGCACAATGAATGAATCATGCAATGTCCTTTTATTATCACTTCAGGGAATGGCTTCCCTGGTAGCTCAGCACCTATAGTTCAGGAGATGCAGGCTAGGAAGATCCCCTAGAGAAAGAAATGGAAACACACTCCAGTATTCTTGCCTAGAAAATCCCATGGATAGGGGAGCCTGGTGAGTTACAGTCCATGTAGGGGTTGTGGAAGAGTCAGTGTGACCAACAGGAAACGCAGAGAGTTCAGGCTCATACCACAAAGCTAGAGAGTTGAGAAAAGCAAATGATATGTTGAGAGGAAAGAGATGAAATATAAAACTCCAAGATTTCTGACAAAGGACAAAGTGGTTAGACTGTTTTGTTTATACAAGATGCGATTTCTGTATGTCTGCAGATATCCTATGCATTTTTCATGTCATCAGTCTGACAATGGTCAAAAAATAAAAGCATATCCTGTGGAGCTTCATGTCAGCAAAACCAAATACTCTTATAATTAAAAAAAGTGCTAAAAAATATTTATTTGTAAAGACCTTAGGTCACACAATCTGTCATAAGCGGAAAACCAGACTACAGTGGTTATTTTGTGAACATACCTAATCTGAGGGTTGGTTTTCCTGGCATTTGTTTGAGCGCTTAAGCTTGCCATCTTTCTGTCTTCCTAACCTGCCATCCTAAGACTGTTAGTCTTTCCCTACTTGGCTTCATGGTGAAATGGACACATGGCAGCAATGGACAAATCACCCACTCTGAAGGCATAAAGAGTGGACAAGGAAAGAAAATCCACCATGTCCTTTTTTATAAGGGAAGTAATTTTTTTTTTTTTTTTGAGAACTAAACCCTTCCATCAGCAGAATGCTGCTTATTTCTCAGAAGCTGGAACTGGGCTAAACACTTATAACAGAAAAGGTCCTGGAAAGGTAATTATTTGGCTTTCCAGTCCCTTCAGGGGAGCTGATAGAGGAAAAGGAGGTTGAAAATGTCTTTTATAGGCCAATTAAGAGAAACTGAAAAAAAGAAAAAAAAAGAAAACTGGACAAAAAGCCAGGTGTACTTTGATTAGGCCGATGGATGATGATCTGAGGCTGGAATGTACAATCTGCCAAGTGGGAGGATTTATGCATGAGGACTGACCTTATGCTAAATCGAGAGGCACATGTCTTCTATTTTCGATACCTTCATCCTTTCAGCGTGCCTTCATCATCTGCCTATTCAGGGTCTATTTTTTTCAAGAAACCCTTATTCCTCTGTGCTCATGTTTTGGCTTTTTAGCCCCTCAATCACTAGGCCAGCTATATCACAAAAAGGTAGGACCATTAGCAAACCATCCCCACTTCACAATCTATTTCTGATCTCTGAGACTTGACTTTTCGAATTCTGTGGCTTTAAGAAGTCATTTAGAAAATTATTACTGATGCTCAGCATAGCTTTAGGGAGCTAGGAAGTCAGCTAAACAATGTAAAATTTATTGGTTCTCCGTATCTGGAGAGCACTGGAATGAAAACATACTGATTTAAGGTTGCAATCAATTCACAAGGAATTTTTATATTTAGACTGGACCATGAAAAGAATATAGCTCGGTTGTCCATATAATTCCCTTGACTTTGCATATTCTACAATGATCACAACAGCTGATTTCCCAATGATTTCAACAGTAGGTATAGATAAAGGGAAAGATTTTGAAGGAATTTGTGTAAACATTTATGAAATTATTATAAAGGTTTATGGCATTATTAATTCACTGCATACCTTCTCAGTTTGTCTGATGGTCATTATTACATATGTCCCTTCAAGAAATTGTATTAATTGACTCAGTGCCATGATTGTGGATGAAATCTCTCACCAGGAACGAGGATAGAATGTTTAAGAAAACAGACCAATTCATCTTGGCTGTCAAAACAAGAGATCATGGAATTAATGATGCTAACCTTTTTATTAACATGAACACTCTCATGTGGAACGCGCTTGCTCTAGAGGTCAGAGCATTATGCTGAAACGTCTTCATTCCTCAGACTCACGTTTTGCCTCTTCTCTGTATCTACCCAGGGAATAAAAGAATGAGAGCAAATACTATCTGGAATTCCTCCTTTGTTATGCAGCCCATCAAACTTGATTAAATGTAGTACAAGATTAGACAATATAGGCCATGGGAAAGGCACAGCTTAAAGGTAACGTGGGCTCCCCTTGTTGTACCATAAACACTATAACAGCATTTATTAAGACGCCCTTGGTTAATCTGTTAAGAACCAGCAAGTTTTCTTTTCTCCCTCTTTCTTCATCTCCTATGTGCTCTGCATGTTAAGATTATTAAGGAGGTTTGCAATGATAGCATATTGAATTCCATATACATTTTTATTATTTTTCTTTTCTTCCTCCTTCCTCCCTTTTTCCTACCACCTCCTTTCTTTTAAGTTTTAAAATTCTTCCTTCGTGGGGAAAATCCTTTTAACAGACAAATTTCAAAGTTAAAGCACATATTATAACTTAAGGCAGTATTCCCGACGCCCATTTCAAAGTTTTGTGTTTTTTTTTTTTTTCCTTTCTTCAGGTATTACAATATTTAGCAGTCACTATAGAAGTCAGTACTGAGATTCCTCAAAAAATTTAAAAGAATAGAACTCCCATGAAAAAGTGAAAATTTTAGTAGCTCACTGGTGTCCAACTCTTTGTGATTCCATGGACTATAGCCCTGTCAGGCTCCTCTGTTCATGGGATTTCGTAGACAAGAACTGGCGTAAGTAGACATTCCCTTCTCCAGGCGATCTTCCCAAGCCAGAGATCAAACTCAGGTCTCCTGCACTGCAGGCAATTTCTTTACTATTGAGCCGCTAGGGAAGCCCCAAGTTAACATCAGTTCAGTTCACTCGCTCAGTCGTGTCCAACTCTTTGTGACCTCATGAATCGCAGCACGCCAGGCCTCCCTGTCCATCACCATCTCCTGGAGTTCACTCAGACTCAAGTCCATCCAGTCAGTGATGCCATCCAGCCATCTCATCCTCTGTCCCCTTCTCCTCCTGCCCCCAATCCCTCCCAACATCAGAGTCTTTTCCAATGAGTCAACTCTTTGCATGAGGTGGCCAAACTACTGGAGTTTCAGCTTTAGCATCATTTCCTCCAAAGAAATCCCAGGGCTGATCTCCTTCAGAATGGCCTGGTTGGATCTCCTTGCAGTCCAAGGGACTCTCAAGAGTCTTCTCCAACACCACTGTTCAAAAGCATCAACTCTTTGGTGCTGAGCTTTCTTCACAGTCCAACTCTCACATCTGTACATGACCACAGGAAAAACCATAGCCTTGACTAGACGGATCTTTGTTGGCAAAGTAATGTCTCTGCTTTTCAATATACTATCTTGGTTGGTCATAACTTTTCTTCCAAGGAGTAAGCGTCTTTTAATTTCGTGGCTGCAATCGCAATCTGTAGTGATTTCGGAGCCCCCCAAAAATAAAGTCTGACACTGTTTCCACTGTTTCTCCATCTATTTCCCATAAAGTGATGGGACCAGATGCCATGATCTTCATTTTCTGAATGTTGAGCTTTAAGCCAACTTTTTCACTCTCCTCTTTCACTTTCATCAGAGGCTTTTTAGTTCCTCTTCACTTTCTGCCATAAGGATGGTGTCATCTGCATATCTGAGGTGATTGATATTTCTGCAGGCAATCTTGATTCCAGGTTGTGTTTCTTCCAGCCCAGCATCTCTCATGAAGTATTCTGCATATAAGTTAAATAAGCAGGGAGACAATATACAACCTTGATGTACGCCTTTTCCTATTTGGAACCAGTCTATTGTTCCATGTCCAGTTCTAACTGTTGCTTCCTGAACAGTATGAAAAGGCAAAATGATAGGATATTGAAAGAGGAACTCCTCAGGTCAGTAGGTGCCCAATATGCTACTGGAGGTCAGTGGAGAAATAACTCCAGAAAGGATGAAGGGATGGAGCCAAAGCAAAAACAGTACCCAGTTGTGGATGTGACTGGTGATAGAAACAAGGTCCGATGCTGTAAAGAGCAACATTGCAAAGGAACCTGGAATGTCAGGTCCATGAATCAAGGCAAATTGGAAGTGGTCAAACAGGAGATGGCAAGAGTGAACGTCAACATTCAGGAATCAGCAAACTAAAATGGATTGGAATGGGTGAATTTAACTCAGATGACCATTATATTTACTACTGCAGGCAGGAATTCCTTAGAAGAAATGGAGTAGCCATCATGGTCAACAAAAGAGTCCGAAATGTCGTACTTGGATGCAATCTCAAAAACGACAGAATGATCTATGTTCGTTTCCAAGGCAAACCATTCAGTATCACAGTAACCCAAGTCTATGCCCCAACCAGTAACGCTGAAGAAGCTGAAGTTGAACAGTTCTATGAAGACCTACAAGACCTTTCAGGACTAACACCCAAATAGATGTCCTTTTCATTATAGGGGACAGGAATGCAAAAGTAGGAAATCAAGAAACACCTGGAGTAACAGGCAAATTTGGCCTTGGAATACAGAATGAAGCAGGGCAAAGAGTTTTGCCAAGAAAATGCACTGGTCATAGCAAACACCCTCTTCCAACAACACAAGAGAAGACTCTACACATGGACATCACCAAGCTAACATAGGATCCAGCAATTCCACTTCTGGGTATTTTTCTCAAAGAAAACAAAACTGCTAACTCAAAATGTGCTCCTGTGTTCATTGAAGTATTATTCACAGTAACCAAGAAATGGAAGCCACCTATGTACCTGCCAATAAACGACTGGTTAAATCAGCTGTGTTATAGATGCACAATGGGGTATTAGTCCATCATAAAAAAAATAGAATTTGTGACAATGAGGATAGAGTGTTGTACTAAGTTATACTGGTGAGTGTTATACTAAGTTACATGAATTATACAGAGAAAGACAAATACCATATGACTTCATGTATATGTGGAATCTAAAATACAAGACAAATGGACAAACACAAAACAGAAACATAGCTATAGACACAGAGAACAGGTGGTTGCTGGCGGGGCAGGGGGTGGAAGAGAAGAAGAAAATTAAGAGCTTTTCTTAATTAAGAAAACAGACTTCCAATTACAGAAGAAACTGAATCTTGGGGATGAAATGCACAGTGTGAAAAATATAGTCAATAATAGCATACTATCTTTGTATATTCACAGATGGTAACTACACTTATCACGATGACCACTTTGAAATGTAGATAACTGTCAAATCACTATGCTGCACACCTGGAACTAACACAGTGCTGTAGGTCAATTATACTTCAAGAACAAACTCATACAAAACTCAGTTTTGTGGTTAGGGGGCATGTGGCAAGAGGAGTCAGATGAAGGTGGTCAAAATGTGCAAATTTCTAGCTATGAACCAGTGCCAGGCATATAAAGTACAACGTGATTAATACAATTAATAATGTAGTATGTAACATATGAGAGATAAGAGAGGAAATCCTAAGAGTTCTCATCACAAGGAAAAATGCTTTTCTTTCTTTTATTTTCTATCAGTGTTAAACGATGAATGTTCATTAAATTTACTACTGTAATGATTTTAGGAGGTATTGAATCATCATGTTATACACCTCAAACTTACACAGTATTGCATATCAACTGCATGTTAATAAACATGAAAGGAAAAAATAACTAAACATTCTAGAAATATTTGCATATCTACATTTTGTATCAAATAATGGTATTTTTGACTTTCATTTTACCTGTTTCAGCATTAGATGAAAATGAAAGTGCTAGCCGCTCAGTCATGTTCGACTCTTTGTGACCCCACGGAGTCCAGCAGGCTCCTCTGTCCATGCAACTCTCCAGGCAAGAATCCTGGAGTGGATAGATATTCACTTCTCCAGGGGACCTTTCTGATCCAGGGGCTGAACCTGGGTCTCCTGCATTGCAGGCAGATTCTTTACTGTCTGAGCCACCAGGGATTAGCATTAGATGGATGCAGCCTAAAGGTATAGTGAAAATCTTCCTTAGAGTGATGCATCCATGCTTGAAACAATTATGATCCATTTTCATAGTCTGAGTCCTCAACAAAGTCATCAAATAGGTGAAAGCCACGCCTCACATTCTCACCACCTAGTCCTATGATCTCCTCTCCCCACTATTCTGATATCCACCACACAGAACCCACATTGTTCAAGACCATTATTCCTATTGAAAGATAAATAAAAGAAGCTATATGTCATTTCTATAGAAATCAAGATACTTTGTTACATGTTGAACACTATGTCGGTATTGCACGTATCAAGCAAAGAGAGAATTCTGCTCTTGAGAGAGTCTGAAAAATTGCCACTTCTGATTAACAATAAAAGTGAAAAAAAAAAGGAATAAATGAAATCTCCAGGTACAAAAGTAAGAAATACCAGTATCTAAAGTAGGGATGGAGGAAGGGAATCCCATGAGTAATATCAATAGGACGTCAACAAGAAAAGACAGGAATGTTGAAGCTAAGACGCAGGAAAATCCAGAAGGAAGCAGTTAATTGGAACAAATCAAGCAGACAGCCCAGTAATTTTTAAAGTGAGTCACTTTAGCAACAACGATTTACTTTCCCTTGAGATAGAAGCAAAAGAATTAGGAATCAAAAATGAGGAAAAAAGACACGTTCAAGGAACTTGGGTATGAAAGGAGATGAACTCAATGGATGAGGCTAAGAGAATATTTGATGTGGAATAGAGTGTTAGATGGAGAACAGAGTGTTCCTTTTAGTTTTTCCCAGGATAGGATTTAAACACTGTTTACAAGCTAAAGGAGTCAATGAAGAGAGAGAGAGGAAAAAAAAATTGAACAAGAAAAAAGATGTAAGATCTAATGAGCCAGGATCACCTGGCAGGCAAAAGAGAGTAGGAAGCATAGTAATCATAGAAGAATGTGTCTTATGCCAAAGGTATGAAAAGGGACAGTGATAATTAGGGTGGTTAAATTCAGATGATGGTAAGGGTAAGATCAGAATGTCAAAGAAATTCATGTCCTATGATTTCCAATTTTGTATAGAGGAGGTTGCCTTAATAGTAGTCTTTTATCCAAGTATGTGACAACTCGATGATTAAGTTTATCACAGCCAGACTTGTCATAATTTTGAGATTATATCAATATTCTTATGCATACTGAATTCATTGTATCTACAAGACATTACAGAATATAAGAGTACTACAAAAGAGAGTCTATTCCAAAGGAATAAGGCAAAAAATAAAAATCAGAAATACATATGTGAAACATAAATATAAAATTGTTGCTGTTCAGTTGCTCAGTAGTGTCCAACCGACTCTTTGCGACCCCATGGACTGCAGCACACCAGGCTTCCCTATCCTTCACCAACTCCCGGAGCTTGGGCAAACTCATGTCCATTGAGTTGATGCCATCCAACCATCTCATCCTCTGTCACCAAAATAGTTCTGGTAAAAAAAAAAAAAAAAATATATATATATATATATATATGTATATAGG
>SJYQ01001052.1:303805-337181 GCA_006410935.1 Redunca redunca
ATGTATATAGGGTAAACATATCCCAGGACAAATTTATATTAGGTATCAACTGTAAAATAAAGAAAATAAATGGAAAACAATTTAAAAAAAGAGCTTATATAAAACTAATATGAGATTAGCATATAATGAGACTTTATCACAGGATAGTTGAGGATGAAACTTCTGGAGCAATACTACCTGAGTTTAAACTTATTCTCCATACTACTTGTAGAAATACGGGAAGTTACTTAACCTCTCTGAGGTTTCCAGTTATGTATGTCGGTATTTTGTTCAAGCAAAATAGCTGTAAAAATTCTAGGGCTGAATCTCTGCAAAGGAAATCAGAGGAAAAGAAACCATCCCATAATATGGCTCCTTCACATAAAGGAGGGAATAAAATCCCCAGAAAACTCTGATATCTCTTTGACCTCAGTTTGGCCCTGAGAATTTATTATAACTAGAAGAATGCCATGCCCTAGTTGGCTTAAGCCTGACTTCTGAAGTGCAGAGTCCTGAAGTTCACCTCTGATATGCTGGTTTTTACCTCCTTCAGTTGTGACCTCTCTACAATGAACAGAGGCCAAATGATTATTGGAGAAATTATCACATAATCCTTAAACAGGCAGAGTACTTTAAGCCTAAGTAAAATGTACAGAATTAGGTTTGCTGATGGCTATTGTCTAAGTTCACAGTTATAGGCTTGATTGATGCCTGGGATATTATGGAAGAATAGAGCAAATTACATTTGGGTAGCTCAGTCAGATTCTTTTTTAGTTCAAGGAGAACATTGAAAGCAGCCCAAGAAGCCAAGCTTAGATTCAGAATGATGATAAATGTAAACACTATCTTCAATATGATAAACTTTGGTTCAATCTTCATATTTTCTTTGGTCTTGAACCAAGAGACTATCACATTTCATGAGTAGCATGCAATAGCTTCAATCCATCTGGATCTAAATGAATATGAAGAATCTGCTCTCATAGCTTCCTGAGAATAGTTTGCTTTCATTTTCCCTAAATATTAACCCTGGAACCATGGAAAGGTTCCTCTCAAGGGTTTTAATACACTGTGACAAAGATTCTACTGTACACAGAGATAAAAGTGGAGTTTGTATGGATTAAAGGTATCACATTATGAATATAGAAATGGACTATTAAGGTAATGAGTCATCTTGTGGAGGACTTTAGCTGTTCTAGTTCTCTCATTATGGCTCATTCTTTTACTAAATGCAGTTTACAAAACCATCCTCACAATCCTCACAACTTTCAAGGAAAAAAATAAGCTAAACTGAGTCTCAACCTCTCAATGGGACTGACTTTCTCCATATATACTAAAGACAGGGTCATTGAAGGTAGTGTAAGATGCTAAGAACATTTTTTTTATTCATTCATAAATATTCATCATTAAAAAAAGCAGTTTTATATATTATATATATATATATATCACCCTTTTCAGCAAGAAATCTATCATAAAGTCCTATATCACAATGTTGATGGAAGATTTTCACAGCAAATATTTTTGTCACAAGATGAATTCAACATGCCAACTATCATGAAATGTTTTGGCATTTATACATTGCTTTTTCAGTGTATTTGTTGAGTAAGTGGTATCATCCGTTTCCTCTGCCAAGTACCTATGTGGTAACTTGTGTCAATTAACAAAATACAAAATCAGTCACCAATCTCTCATCCTCTTCTAATCATATGCAAGGAAGAAGAAATGAAAGAGTCATCATGTCAAGAAAAAATTGGATCTGTTTATTCTTTGAGACAAAAATCTTCCAGGGAGTGAGCCTTCTTAGACTTAGCAGAAAAGTAAATTTAATGGGAAACATAATAGCCCTCCTCTGCCTTTTGTCATGCTTCAGTGTCCACGGCTTTTGTGACCCTAGAGTTCTAGGCAATAGTAGACCAAGCAAAGCTCTCCTGAAGACAAAAATGATGATTGACATTCAAATTAGGCATAACATTAGCTAGAAAGCAAAAGGAATGAGTTTTGATGAATTCCAAAAAATGAACTAGAAGTTTATCTGGATCTGAATAAATATTGACTTAGGGGACTTTTCAGATGACTTCTCAACCATTTCTACTAGAACTGTGGCAAGGTATTTTCCTTAGATTTCAATCTTAAATGTTTTTCAAAATTCAGAAGCAATTTTAGATCAATCTGCATTTATATTTTATTGTCTTTAGCAAGCTTTATTGGATAATAAGAAAAGTGTTATTCTCAACATTCCTTTTGTAAAAAAAAATATTAAAGCATGAAATATGTGAAAAAGGAACATGCAAATATGTCTGGATAGCTTATTCTATTATTTGAACTATCTTCTATTTCCTGCAGTTTCTGAATAAGTCATCAATGAAGAGAATCATGAATCCTTAATGCTTGAAGTACTACTTATTTTTTTTAATTCAAACTTCACTGAGATATAATTGACATGCAACATCAAGTTTAAAGTTTACAATTTGTTGACTTGACACACCTACCTATTACAAATGATTACCATCATAGAGTTAGGTAACACTTCCATCATGTCATCTAATTACATTTATATTATGTGGTGAGATAATTCAAGGTGCAATTTCACATCTTTCACATATACAGTACAGTGTTATGAGCCTTAATCATCACATCTATTAGATTCCTAGAACTTATTCATATTACAACTGGAAGTTTATACCTTTTCACCAACTTCTTTCCATATCCCCATCCCTCAGTCCCTGGAACAACTTTCCATATCCCCATCCCTCAGTCCCTGGTAACCACCACTCTACTCTGTTTCTGAATTTGGCTTTTTTTAGATTCCATGGATAAATGATGAGTCAGTCAGTCAGTTCAGTTGCTCAGTCATGTACAACTCTTTAAAACCCTATGGACCACAGCACACCAGGCCTCCCTGTCCATCACCAACTCCCAGAGGTTACTCAAACTCATGTCCATTGAGTCAGTGATGCCATCCTGTGGCGTCCCCTGCTACTCCTGCCTTCAAACTTTCCCAGCATCAGGGTCTTTTCCAGTGAGTCAGCTCTTTGCATCAGGTGGCCAAAGTATTGGAGTTTCAGCTTTAGCATCAGTCCTTCCCAGGACTGATTTCCTTTAGGATGGACTGGTTGGATCTCCTTGCAGCGCAAGGGACTCTCAAGGGTCTTCTCCAACACCACAGTTCAAAAGCATCCATTCGTTGGCCCTCAGCGTTCTTTATAGTCCAACTCTCACATCCACACATGACTCCTGGAAAAACCATAGCCTTGACTAGATGGACCTTTGTTGGCAAAGCAATGTCTCTGCCTCTTACATACTGTCTAAGTTGGTCATAACTTTCCTTCCAAGGTGTAAGCATCTTTGGCTTTCACGGCTGCAATCACCATCTGCAGTGATGTTGGAGCCCCCAAAAATAAAGTCAGCCACTGTTCTGCTGTTTCCACCTTTTTCATGTACTTGTTGGACATTTGTATGTACTCTTTGGAAAACTGCCTATTCAGTTCCTCTGTCCAGTTTTTAATCAGGTTGTTCTGTTTCGTTTCTACTGAATTTGTAAGTTCTTAATGTATTTGGATATTAACTCCTCATTAAATATGTATGATAGCTAATATTTTCTCCCATTCTGCAGCTTGCCTTTTCATTTTGTTGCTGAACAGAAGAAGCTTACTTGTTTTTACTTGTGCTGCTTGTGCGTTTACCTCATACCCCTAAAATCGCTGCAAAGAACAGTGTGAAGGAGCTTTCTGTGTCTGCTCTAGAAGTTCTACAGTTTTAGATCTGATGCATAAGGCATTCATTCATATCAAATTAATTTGTGTGAATGGTGTAAGACATAGGTCTAGTTTCATTCTTCTGCAGATGGTTAACCATTTTTTCTAACAGCATTTATTGAAGAAATTATTCTTTCTTCATTCAGTATTCATAGACACCCTATCAAATAGTAGCTGATCATGAAAGTGATCATTTATTTCTGGGCTGTTGATTCCACTCTCTTGTCCGATATGTCAACTTTTAGGCCAGCGCCATAATCTGATCATCATAGATTTCCAGTATATTTTGAGATCAAGAAGTGTGTTTCTTCCAGGTTTCTTCTTTCTAATGATTGCTTTGTCTATTTGCGGTCTTACGTGACTCCATACAAATTTTAGTAAAATATATCATTGGAATTTTGATAACCATTGCATTATATCTACAGACGGGTTTTGTAGTATGAGTGTTTTAATAATATTAATTCTCCTGACCCATTAGCATGGAAAACAGGTCCATTTGTTTGTGTATACTTCTATTTCTTTGATCAAAGCCTGTACTTTTCAGTATGCAAATAGATTTTTCACCTTTTTGGTTAAATTTATTTCTAAGTATTTACTGTTTATTGATACCATGTGAATGGTTATGCTTTATTTCTTTCAGATGTTTTGTTGTTAATATATAGACATGCAACTGATTTGTGTATATTGATTTTATATCTTTAAACTTCACTGAATTTATTAGCTTTAAGAGCTTTTTGGCACTGTCTTGCAAAATTTCTATATAAATAAAGTCTCACTTGCATCCAAAGATGATTTTTACCTCTTCCTTTCCAAACTGGATGGCATTTATTTATTTATCTTTATCACCCAATTTGTCTCATTTGAAATTCCAGAACTATGTTGAATAAGAGTGGCGAGAGTCAGTGCTCTTGTCATCTTCTTGATTTCAGAGGAAAAGCTTTCAACCTTGCACTGTTGAGTATAATGTTGGCTATGGGTTTGTAATACATAGCCTTTATTTGAGGTGTATTCCTACTATACCCAACTTGTTGAACATTTTCATCAGGAAAGGACATTGTTTTTGTTAAATGTTTTCCTAAATATATTCAAATAACTGTATGGCATCTAACTCCACTTTTTTCATTTTGTACATTATACTTATTGAGTTGGATATGTTGAAACATCTTGCATCACAGTGATAAATCTCACATGATCATGGTGTCTGATCCTTTTCATGTGCTGCAGAATTCGGTTTGTTAATGTTTTATTGTGAATTTGTGCATCCACAGTCATCAAAGATTTTGGTCACCGATTTTCTTTTGTTGTAGTGTCCTTATCTGCCTTCTGTATCAGGGTAATGAGGATCTTATAAAATTAATTTGGGAGTCTTCCTCCTCTTTAACTTTTTGGAAGAGTATGAGAAGGGTTGGCATTAATTGTTCTTTAAATATTTGGCAGAATTCACCAGTAAAACTATCTGGTCACAGGTTTTTGTGTATTGGCAGGCATTTGATTACTGATATCCTTAATTATCATCAGTACTCTCAGATTTTCTGTTTCTTCATGGTGAAGTCTTGTTTGCTTGTATATTTCTCAGAATATATCCATTTCTTCTAAGTTATTCACTTTGTTGACATATACTTGTCCTTATTAATATTATGACTAAGATCTAGGCTTACTGTTGCTGGAGTTCCTGGGCTCCTGCAGGAGCAGTGGAAGGAGGGTGTGGGGAGTGATTCAGGTAGATGTTATCTGCAAATGATGAATATTTAAGTGAGGAAAGCTGTTAAAATCTGTGGGAGATTTATGAAGGCTATCCTCACCAACCTAGACAGCATTAAAAAGCAGAGACATTATTTTGTCAACAAAGGTCCATCTAGTCAAGGCAATGGTTTTTACAGTGGTCATGTATGGATGTGAGAGTTGGACCATAAAGAGAGCTAAGTGCCGAAGAATTGATGCTTTTGCACTGCGGTGTTGGAGAAGACTCTTGAGAGTCCGTTGGACTGCAAGGAGATCCAACCAGTCCATCCTAAAGAAGATCAGTCCTGGGTGTTCATTGGAAGGACTGATGTTGAAGCTGAAACTCCCAATACTTTGGCCACCTGATGCGAAGAACTGACTCATTTGAAAAGACCCTGATGCTGGGAAAGATTGAGGGCAGGAGGAGAAGGGGACGCCAGAGGATGAGATGGTTGGATGGCATCACTGACTCAATGGACATGGTTTTGGGTGGATTCCAGGAGTTAGTGATGGAGAGGGAGGCCTGGCGTACTGTGGTTCAAGGGGTCACAAAGAGTTGGACACGACTGAGCAAATGAACGGAACTGAACTGATACTCACGATTCAAGAAACTAAGATCACGGCATCTGGTCTCATCACTTGATGGCAAATAGTTGAAGAAACAATGGAAACAGTGGCAGACTTTATTTTCTTGGGCTCCAAAGTCGCTGGTTATGGTGAATGCTGCCATGAAATTAAAAGACACTTGCTCCTTGGAAGAAAAGTTATGACCAACGTAGACAGAATATTAAAAAGCAGAGACATTACTTTGCTGACAAAGGTCTGTCTAGTCAAAGCTATGGTTTTTCTTGTACTCATGTGTGGATGTGAGAGTTGGACCATAAAGAAAGCAAGTGCCAAGAATTGATGCTTTTGAACTGTGGTGTTGGAGAAGACTTTTGAGTGTCCCTTGGACTGCAAGGAGATCCAACCAGTCCATTCTAAAGGAAATCATCCCTGAATATTCATTGGAATGACTGATGTTGAAGCTGAAGCTCCAATACTTTGGCCATCTGATGCGAAGAGCTGATTCATTGGAAAACAGCCTGATGCTGGGAAAGACTGAAGACAGGAGGAGAAGGGGACAACAGAGGATAAGATGGGTGGATGGCACCACTGACTTAATGAAGTTTGAGGAAGTTCCAGGAATTGGTAAAGGACAAGCAAGCCTGGCATGCTGCATTCCTTGGGGTTGCAAAGATTCGGACATGACTGAGCAACTGAACTGAACTGATACTCACCACTGTTTCCTTCTTCAGTGACAAAATCTTCTGTGTTTATCTGCAGAGTAGATCTCTATGAACCACATTTGCTCCCACCACATACATGCTAAGTTGCTTCAGTTGGGTCCCACTCTTTGAGACCCTTTGGACTGTAGCCTGCCAGGCTCCTTTGTCCATGGAGTTTTCCAGCAAGAATACTGGAGTGAATTGCCATGCCCTCCTCCAAGGGATCTTCCTGACTCAGGGATTGAACCCACATCATCTATGTCTCCTGCATTGGCAGGCAGATTCTTCACCACTATGAATAGCTCCTGCTTCTTTCTAAACAATTTTGTTCCATGCAATTTTATACTATCTGTAGCTTTATGTATCCACCACCACAGTCAAGATATGAGCAATACTAGCACAAGAATCCCTCAGGTTTCACTCTATAACCACACCCCCTTCCCACACTAATCTAGCCTTAATTTATAAAATGTTGTCATTTGAAGAATGTTATAAAAATGGAATCGTAATTATTCTATGTATCAACAGTCCCTCCATTCATATTGCTGCGTAGCATGCATGGTATGTTTTTACATTTGTTTAACCATTCACCTGTTAAAGAACACCAGTACTGTTTCCAGTTTGGGTTTATTAAAGATAAAGCTGCCCTGAACATCTGTGTATAGGTTTTAGTGTAGAAAATCCCTATACACAGATGCCTTCATCTCTGTAATAGTTTTCAATTCTCTGGAATAAGTGCACAAGAGTACAGGTATGAGGTTCTACAGTAATTCCACAGGGCTTCCCAGGTGGCTCACTGGTAAAGAACCTGTCTGCCAAAGCAGGAGATGCAGGAGCCATGGGGATTTTTTTTTTTATTTTTCTGGAAAACCCATGGACAGAGGAGCCTGGTGGTTTACAGTCCATAGGGCCACAAAGAATTGGACACAACTGAGCAACCGACTGAACACACGCACGGTAATCCCACACTCTGTTTTAGAAGCAAATGCCAAAGCGTTTTCCAGAGTGGCTGTGCCATTTACATTCCCATCAGAAATGTGTGAGGGGACCAGTTTCTCCTCATCCTTGCCAGTATTTGGTATTGTTGCCTTTTTTAAAAAAAATAGCTATTCTGAAGGTGTGTAGTGATTCATCATCATGGTTGTATTTGTATCATTTTGATGGGTAATGGTACTGAATATATTTTCATCTGCTTGTTTGATATACATTTATGTTCTTAAAGATAAAAAAAATTCTGTCCAAGTTTTTTTTTTTTAATTCCCCCTTTCCTAACTGGGGTTGTTTTCAGTTCAGTTCAATTGCTCAGTCGTGTCCAACTCTTTGTGACCCAATGGACTGCAGCACACCAGGCTTCCCTGTCCATCACCAACTTCCAGAGCTTGCTCAAACTCATGTCCATAGAATCAGTGATGCCATACAATTATCTCATCCTCTGTTCTCCCCTTCTTCTGCCTTCAATCTTTCAGGGTCTTTTCCAGTGAGTCAGTTCTCTGCATCAGGAGGCCAAAGTATTAGAGTTTCAGCTTCAGCATCAGTCCTTCCAATGAATATTCAGGACTGATTTCCTTTAGGATTGACTGGTTGGATTTCCTGGCAGTCCAAGGGACTCTCAAGGGTCTTCTCGATCACCTCATTTCAAAAGCATCAGAATTTCAGTGCTCAGCTGTCTTTGTGGTCCAACTCTCACATCCATACATGACTATCTGATAAACCATAGCTTTGACTAGATAGACCTTTGTTGGCAAAGTAATGTTTCTGCTCTTTAATATGCTGTCTAGGTTGTTCATAACTTTTCTTTCAAGGAGCAAGCATCATTTAATTTCATGGCTGCAGTCACCATCTTCAGTGATTTTGGAGCCCCCCAAAATAAAATCTGTCACTGCTTCCACTTTTCCCCTTTCTATTAATGCTTGTCATGAAGTGATAAGACGATATTCTATGAGCTTAGTTTTTTGAATGTTGAGCTCTAAGCCAGCTTTCTCACTCTCCTTTCACCTTCATCACGAGGCTCTTCAGTGCCTCTTCACTTTCTGCCATTAGAGTATCATCTGCAAATCTGAGGCTGTTCCTATTTTTCCCAGCAATCTTAATTCCAGCTTGTGACTCACCCAGCCCAGCATTTCACATGATGTACACTGCATAGAAATTAAATAAACAGGGTGACAATATACAGCTTTGTCATACTTCTTTCCCAGTTTTGAACCAGTCAGTAGTTCCATGTCCGGTTTTAACTGTTGCTTCTTGACCTGCATACAGGTTTCTCAGGAGACAGTAAGTTCTATGGGACTCCCATCTCTTTACGGATTTCCCACAGGTTTCTGTGATGCACATGGTCAAAGGTTTTAGTGTAGTCAGTGAAGCAGATGTTTCTTTCTACAACTCCCTTGCATTTTCCATGATCCAACGAACACTGGCAACTTGATCTCTGTTCCTCTGCCTTTTCTAAATCGAGCTTGTACATCTGGGGATTCTCTGCTCGTATACTGCTGAAGCCTGGCTTGAAGGATTTTGAACATAACCTTAATAGCATGTGAAATGAATGCAATTGTGTGACAGTTTGAACATTTTTGGCATTGCCCTTCTTTGAAGCTGAAATGAATACTGACCTTTTCCAATCCTGTGGCCACTGCTGAGTTTTCCACATTTGCTGACATACTGAGTGCAGGACTTTCCCAGCATAATCATTTAGGATTTGAAATAGCTCAAGTGGAATTCCATCACCTCCACTAGTTTTCTTCTTAGTAATGTTTCCTAAAGTCCACTTGACTTCACACTCCAGGATACCCTGTTCTTGGTGACTGACCACACCATCATGGTTATCTGGGTCATTAAAATCTTACTTGTATGGTTCTTCTGAATACATTTCAGGGACTGAGATCTCCCTTGTCCAATAGTTCCCATTTTCTAAAGCAAAATTTTATAATTGCACATGCATGATGAAAATCTTTTGCTCTCTTGCCATTTCCCGGAGAATCCTTTGCAAATGTGCCAGTATGGCCTTTGCAGCCTTGCATTAGCTTATCTTTAACTACTTTCTTGGTTTATCTCTCCTACATCTCATTCTAGAACATACACTCTGGACAGTTCTTAATATCTCTGCTAAGTCTTTCAGAGTCATTTTTTGTCTTTGAAGAACACTTTTCTCTGTAAGTTGGCGCTTTCTCACATACCACTTTTCTTGAATACCCTGCTTCCCTACTGGCTGATCAAAATGCCTCTTTTGGGCTCTGATGATGTCACACACTGGTACCCACAAGTTCATTTTTATCTCGGCCACCAGGAATCTTACTTACTTCATCATGTAGATGTCAGGAAGGAAAAATCCAAATCTACATTATTGATCATTGTATCTCCAGCACAGGACAAAATGAAGAAAAGGTGCTTAATAAGTATTGCCTGAATATATGAATTAATGGGATAGCATATGATTCTTAACTGCTACTGCCTCCTTTCTCAAAAATATCTCTGGAGAAATAACTTGTTACCAAAGTCATTTGTTCGCCTAAAGTGGAAGGTCAGGAAGCCCAAATAAGTGAAACNGAGGGTGGGCGGGCAGAGAACAGAGCCGGTGCTGGTGGCGGCGGCAGTGGGGGGCTCCATGGTGCCTCTGTGTCGTTCTGCTTTGCACTTCTCTAATAATTAGCAACGCTGAACATCTTTTCATGTGCCTGTTGGCCATCTGTACCTCTTCTTCAGAGAAATGTCTCTTTAGGTCTTGTGCCCATTTTCAACTGGATTGTTTGCTTTTTGATGCTTTTGAGTTATATGAGTTGTTTGTATATTTTGGAAATTAAGCCCTTGTCAGTAACATCATTTGCAAATATTTTCACTCAGTCCATAAATTTTCTCTTTGTTTTGTTTAAAGTTTCCTTTGCTATGCAAAAGGATGCAAGTTTATGTCCCATTTGCTTACTTTTGTCTGACTCTTTGTTACCCCATGGATTGTAGCCCACCAGGCTTCTCTGTCCATGGGGATTCTCCAGGTAAGAATACTGGAGTGGGCTGCTATTCCCTTTTCCAGGGGATCTTCCCAACCCAGAGATCCAACCCAGGCCTCCCACGTTGAAGGCAGATTCTTTACCATCTGAGCCACCAGGGAAGCCCAGCATTTCTTTAGTGTTTATTATATGCTTTCTACTAGATGCTTCATAACTTTTGTATCAGTGAATCTTCCCAACTCTAAACATGTGTTGGAATGGAGAAAACAGAGACTTAGAATGGATTAGGAGATGTTTCCAAAGTCATACATCTAGTGAAGAGTGAAGTAGAGATTCATGCATATATATATATATATATATTATTCTCCATGCTGTCTTTAAAAGATGATGCTACATCACAATTACTTTTTAATTTTAAAAATCCACAAGCTTCTTATTTGCTTCAGTTGTGTCCAGTTCTTCCTGACTTTATGGACTGTAGCCCGCCAGGATCCTCTCTGTCCATGGGATTCTCCAGGCAAGAATACTGGAGTGGGTTGCCATCTCCTCCTCCAGGGATCCTCCTGATCCAGGGACCAAACCTGTATCCCCTGCATTGTAGGCAGATTCTTTACTACTGAGCCACTGGGGAAGCCCAAAAGCCACATAGGTGAAACAATACTTTTTATCAAGTTACAGTCCTTAAAAATTCATATAAAAACTTTAGTAAAAAAATATGATGGAATGGTATCCCTTGGTAGTTCAGTGAGAAAAATATGTTCAAAAAAAAAAAAAGAAGAAGAAAAGAAAAGAAGAGGTAACATGGACAAAGGCAAAAGGATGTGGTGGATGGGACTGATTCACACAGCAGTCTTCTAACTTGTACATGTTTCATAATCCACCTGCTAAGCCTTTTGCTACGTCACTGTAGACACTAAAATTGGTTTTTGTTGATAACTTGCTCTCAGTCTATTTGGCGGCCTATGTGGACACAACACATATTAGACCTTAAAATCTCATCATGTCATTCATGAACAAGAATTTTGGCTGTCAGAAAGAAATTACAGAAAAAATTACAAAGTATCAATATGTTAGTCATGTTATTTCAAAGGTGTCTGAAAGAAATCTTCAACATATTTCCATTGTCTCTTTGAGAAGTGCTGATTGGTGTATTTAAAATAATTCTTATTGTTGAAAATCTGTCATCTTTCCAAAGATCTTTATCTAAACAATATTTTAGAATATATGTATATTGCAGATTATCCTTTTTGAATTCAAACTTATTGCCATCATGGTAACAACACAGAAGTTCGGTAAATTTTATAATAAAACTCTGATCTCTGAGAAATCATAGACCCCATGTTCTTTTATTCTCTGCATTTTCTATAATCAGAAACAGCCTCTGTCAGTCTTTGTTTAGCTTGCTGAATAATATTCAGTAAAAATTATAAAGCAATTTATAATTTTAAAGTTAAATAATAGCATGGAATTTAATATGAAATAAGAGGAAGCTAAAACAAGTCAAGTTTTTTTTAATGTACTTTCTAATTTCCAAGAGAAATACAATATAATTTTCAATTAGCTATCTTTTTGGAAGGTAAAAGCAATATAAGACAATTCCTTGAGAAGAATTTGCAGAAAACTCATATCTAAAATACTAAAACTTGCTCAGTGAAATTTGTCAAGGAACTGGCTACAGAAAAACGCCATTTAAATTATGCTTTACCATACAAAAATATTACTCTATTTTAATGTACATAACCAAATAATAAATGAATGTTATTTTCATATTATTGATTTTACTATGAGCAGGTTTACTCGAAAACCTCTGAGAAGTACTCCATAGTTTTTAGAAGTAATTGAAAAACAACAACAACAACACAGAATATAAGCTGTCTTTTATGTCTTGTTTGTGTCTCATCTTTGCTTCCCAAGGGTGTTGCACTCAGTAGGTGCTTCACACAAGATTTAATACTCCAGATCAGAAGTTGAGCTAACACAAAAACTGGCATCTGTAGATATTTTCCAGAAAAAGTTAAAGGGCCAATAAAGGTCATGACATTTTGAAAACCTTCAAGATGAAGGAATGTTTTTTAAGGGGAAAAAAAAAAAGTCTGTTGTATAATTGCTTCCAAAACGATCATCTTCTTCACAAGGAATTTTTTTTATCCTTCTTCAAAACCCCCATTCCAAATTCAATGGAAATTATATTTAAATGTTTCTAAGAAATTTCTCCTGGTTTTCATCAAAATAAAATTTCCCCACTAAGTCAATCTGTGGCATTCCAGGGAATGGACAGAGAAAAGATGCTATTCTTATTCTCTACCAAACTCTTTTTCCAATTCCTAATTTGAAGTATTGGTCTGAATATATTTGGCGACAACTCACAAAAGATGAAATCTATTGGCTGAGAGGTAACGTTATCTATTCCAGCTTAACGACAAACAAGAACATTTCTTTGTGTGGTTGCTATGGAGGAGGTATTTTGAGCAGCTGTTTCAGTGATTGAAATAAAAAAAAAATGGAGGTCAAATTTATTCTAGATTAGAGGACTCAGCATTTGTAATATTCAACCAACACACCATAATGAGCACTAGGTTTTCTGTTTGCAATTTCCCACAGTACCAATTAGCATCACTGCGGTGGTACTCTCACTGGACTATTTTGGGGCAATGTTAGAGCCAGTCCTTGGGAAACATCTGCTGGATTTGAAACTCACTCCCTAAATCATACCACTTCTAATAATAATAATTCATAAAGATGTATAATAATAATTAATCATCCCAGCACACACTTTTGAGCACTTATTAGATGTAGGCATTGTGATAAGCATATTGCTTGTTACACAATTATTCCACGAGTTAGCTACATTAATATCCTTATTTGAAGGATGCAGGACCTGAGGCTATACGGGTAAACTGACCTGTCATTTACAGAGATGGCCACGGTGATTTTTTGTGGCATAGCTGGGAATACAACTTAAGAGTTTCTGGTATTTATGGTCTATATACATGTGACTGTCTCACTTGTCCTGAGAGACCCCTTCTCTGCGCTTCTGTGGTATTTATGGGCAGACAGCTAACATGATGCTTAATCACAAACTGCTTATGATATTATTTTTTTTTCCTCATCCTATATTTTCTCATATGAATCGGACTGGCCAATAAAGTCAGTTAGGCTTTCCTGTAAGATGTTATAAGAAAAGCTGAATGAAACTTTTGGCCAACCCAATATCCATCTATCTTTATATATATATATAAAAGCTTCCCAGGTGGTGCAGTAGGAAAGAATCCACCTGTCAATACAGGGGGGGATGCAAGAGTCACAAGTTTGATCCTTGGGTTGGGAAGATACTCTGGAGAAGGAAATGGGAACCCACTTCAGTATTCTTACCTGGAGAATTCCATGGACAGAGGAGCCTGGCATGGGGTCACAAAGAGTCGGACACAACTGAGCATGCGTGTGTATATATATCTATACACAATATATAATATAATAAATATAATATATGACATAAGCAACATGCCAGATAAGTACTACCGAAAACAACTGTCGCCGTTCTTAGAATATAGAGTGATAGCAACAAGAGGAAAAATAGACAGCTACGTTTAAAGGATTATGACTTGATATCATATACCATGTGCTTCATTATATGCTGCTGCTAAGTCGCTTCAGTCGTGTCCAACTCTGTGTGACCCCACAGACGGCAGCCCACCAGGCTCCCCCATCCCTGGGATTCTCCAGGCAAGAATACTGGAGTGGGTTGCCATTTCCTTCTCCAATGCATGAAGGTGAAAAGAGAAAGTGAAGTCGCTCAGTTGTGTCTGATTCTTAGCGACCCCATGGACTGCAGCCCACCAGGCTCCTCCACCCATGGGATTTTCCAGGCAAGAGCACTGGAGTGGGTGCCATCGCCTTCTCCTGTGCTTCATTATATAAACAATAACAAAAATGCATCATGTCTTCTGCTCTCCAGAATGCACCATTATTTCCTTTGGGGAAGCTATTTTCCCCTTGGTTGGCATTCTTTCCTAGTGAGAATCGTCCTCCTCCACAACTTCCACGGAGTCGGTTACCTGAGACTTTACATCTTCCCTGTGGCCCAGACAGTAAAGAATCTGCCTGCAGTGAAGGAGACCAAGACTCAATCCCTGGGTCAGAAGATCCCCTGAAGAAGTGAATGGCAACCCACTCCACTATTCTTGCCTGGAGAATTTCTTGGACAGAGGAGCCTGGTGGGCTACAGTCCAGTCCAGCTCAGTTCAGTTCAGTCGCTCAGTCATGTCTGACTCTGCAGCCCCATGGACTGCAGCACGCCAGGCTTCCCTGTCCATCACCAACTCCAAGGCTACAGTCCGCGGGGTCGCAAAGAGTCAGACACAATTGAGCGACTAACTCGTTCGCTTTCATACTTTACATCTTGAAGGTTCCAGCAGCAGCCAGGAAGCCAGAATCCGCACAGCCTGTCCTCCTGCTCCATAGTCCTTCAGAGGTCAGACTTAGGGTCTCCCATCTCCAAGCCTGCTGTTCCAATCTCTCAGTGACCTTCTGGAATGCTAACTTTTAAAGAAATCCCCCTTCTGTTTAAGTCAGTTACAGTGAAGCCTGAACTCCTGCTACGACCACGCTAGTTGTGGGCATCAGGCTTTCCTTTTGACTTGTCAAGTCCTGAGTCACAGATGGACACAGATAGAGGATATCTCCTGACAGAGAATGTGACCATGTCTCCTTGTCACAAGCTTGCCGCTAACTGGGGAAGTGGGAGAGAAAAAGAATCAGATGAGGCACAGTAAGAGTGCTTCTTAAATTTTCTCATGAGCCCCAAATTTTTAAAAGGTGTGTATGAATTAGAGAATTAGTTGGGAGTCAAAGCTGTATTTTAATGCAGTTGAGTTAGTCTCTGTCTAATTCTCACATGTGTTTTAAAAATTTGAGCTTAGGAATCAGAGGATCTATGCTCAAGGTAAGGAACTGTCACTTATTCCAGGACAGGAAATTGGAAAGTCTTACTACCACATGAGTGCACTTCATAATCTATACACAATCAGTTGTAGACCTATCTTTTATCTAACACCTTGCTGCTGCTGCTGCGAAGTCACTTCAGTCTTGTCCAACTCTGTGCGACCCCATCAGAATAATATGTTTGTACCAATTAAAGATAAATAAATGTATATTCATGAAATATGTTGTTTTTTTTTTTAAAGAAACGCCTATATTTCTTCAATATAATTATACAACTAAGAAATACATTTTAACACAATACAAAATGAGCACACTTGTTTGTACTACAAATATCCCCCTGCAGACCAATAATGAATGTCTGTTACACAGAGTTCCAAATGACTTTCACTGAATACAACATTTTATTCTGAGGTGCTTTAAATAGTCCCTTATTGATTGATCACAATTTCTGTTTCTCAGCAAACTTTAACTTGTTACAGTAAAACATTTGACTCATGTAAAAGAATTTTAAACTACACATATATAAGATGTAAAAGAAGAAAGTGAAAAAGTTGGCTTAAAGCTCAACATTCAGAAAACTAAGATCATGGCATACGATCCCATCAATTCATGACAAATAGACGGGGAGACAGTGAAAACAGTGGCTGACTTTATTTTTCTGGGCTCCAAAATCACTGCAGATGGTGATTGCAGCCATGAAATTAAAAGATGTTTACTCCTTGGAAGCAAAGTTATGAACAACCTAGATAAGATAGCATATTAAAAAGCAGAGACATTACTTTGCCAACAAAGGTGTGTCTAGTCAAGGCTATGGTTTTTCCAGTGGTATGTATGGATGTGAGAGTTGGACTATAAAGAAAGCTGAGCACCGAAGAATTGATGCTTTTGAACTGTGGTGTTGGAGAAGACTATTGAGAGTCCCTTGGACTGCAAGGAGATCCAACCAGTCCATCCTAAAGGAGATCAGTCCTGAGTGTTCATTGGAAGGATAGATGTTGAAGCTGAAACTCCAATACTTTGGCCACCTGATGTAAAGAGCTGACTCATTTGAAAAGACCGTGATGCTGGGAAAGTTGAGGACAGGAGGAGAAGGGGACGACAGAGGATGAGATAGTTGGATGGCATCACGGACTCAATGGACATTGGTTTGGGTGGACCCTGGGAGTTGGTGATGGACAGGGAGGCCTGGTGTGCTGCAGTTCATAGAGTTGCAAAGAGTTGGACTCAACTGAGCAACTAAACTAAACTGATATAAGGTGTTTCTGCTGGAGAGTGTAAAGAGAAATGTTAAATCAGGTTTTGTCTAATGATCACATATTCTGAATCAGCATGATCTCAGTTGAGTTTTTTTTTTCCTATCAATTTATTAATTTGTTTGGATTTCTTTTAGAAGTAAAAAAATCACATAGTTTACAGAAGTGATTGTTTTAATATTATTTAATTTTGTACCCACTCATAATCTGATACTATAGATTACTCAATAAGATAATTTGTAGGAAAGTCAAGTTAATCAACCTGTAAAGAAGGCCAAAGTATACTGTACATACTGAGAAACTGCCTTAGCTTCCCCAAAGTTGGTTAAATTCCAGGAGCCTGATGCAAGGTCGCTGTGATCACTGCAGCAACCCATGTTTCTAAGGGATCATTTGATTTTGCTAAAGGTCATTTTTCAACGATTTATGTTTGAAACTAAGTGATGTATCTTTATTCACAGAGGAACACTTTCTGCAAGCTATTAACTGAATCCTCTATTTAACAGATATATATCTTTGAAAAGTGTACTATCATCCCTAGGAAAATACAAGAAATCAATTCAAGTCAATTATCATGTTCAGTAAGTATTTATTAAGGGTTATTTTGTACTGGTTACAATAGAGACTCAAAGATGCCAGGCTACTGTGCCCCTGTATTCAATGAGTCTGCTTTTTTCTATCTGAGAGCCACACAGGCTTTTAAATAACTTCAGTTTAGTGCAGCTCAGTCCAGTCACTCAGCTGTGTTCCACTCTTTCTGACCCCATGAACTGCAGCACGCCATGCCTCCCTGTCCACCATCAACTCCAGAGGTTTAACCAAATTCATGTCCACTGAGTCAGTGATGCCATCTAACCATCTCATCCTCTGTCATCCCCTTCTCCTGCCCTCAATTTTCCCAGCATCAGGGTCTTTTCAAATGAGTCAGCTCTTCGTATCAGGTGACCAAAGTATTGGAGTTTCAGCTTCAGCATCACGCCTTCCAATGAACACCCAGGACTGATCTCCTTTAGGATGGACTGGTTGGATCTCCTTGCAATCCAAAGGACTCTCAAGAGTCTTCTCCAACAGTGAGGTAATGAAGGGACTGGTTAATGTGAACTGGCAAGTTAAGATAAAATTCATGGATAAGGGACTCATGGAAGTGTATTTTGAATAGGTAGAAATGCCGTGTGAAAAGACCAAGTATAAGAAGAAAAATCAATAAAGACACAAATACATTAAAAAACAACAACAACAACAACTTCTGCTTACCAGGGAGGCGAGGCAGATCAAAGATGACAAATGATGAGGTAGATGAGCTAATTTTAATAAAATAATTTTATGTCACAAAAAAAAAACCTAAAGTGTATACCTTAAAAAAGCGTTAATTATTTTTATATGTAGAAGTTTAGAGAGGGAGAGTTCAATTTGCTGAAGATGTTTAAGGCAGAGCTTTTTAACCTAGTTGGTGAAACGGAGTGTTAAAGGTATCTGTGAACCCTCAAAATTGCTTGGTCTGTGACTCCTCAAAATTGTAAATATTGCTGTAAGATAGTCCAGAACCCATAAACGGGGAAATATTTTTCCAATTTCAGTAAATTAAATGTCTATCAAGTTACTGGCTAAAATCAGAAATCTGAGAGCAAATCTTGTCACTGTTATAAATCATTATTTTATTTTCAATATATGAAATCTTCATATGTTTATCTCTGCCAGTGTTATTTGAAACTAAATCACCATTTTCTTCTAATCTGGATTAATTCAATCGTATCCTTAATGGCTTTATCTCTTAATTATCTCTTCTCCAGTGTAATCTTTAAGGATATAAATCAGCTCTAAGTTCTGTCTTTCGTAAAAATCCTTCAGTAAGCCCAGAGGTAAATCCACACACCTATGGACACCTTATCTTTGACAAAGGAGGCAAAAATATACAATGGAGAAAAGACTATCTCTTTAACAAGTGGTGCTGGGCAAATTGGTCAACCACCTGTAAAAGAATGAAACTAGAACATTTTCTAACACCATACACAAAAATAAACTCAAAATTGATTAAGGATATAAATGTAATAGAAGAAACTATAAAACCCCTAGAAGAAAATATAGGCAAAACACTCTCTGACATAAACCACAGCAAGATACCCTATGACCCATCTCCCAGAATAATGGAAATAAAAGCAAAAATAAACAAAGAGGACCTAATTAAATTTAAAAACTTTAGCACAACGAAGGAAACTATAAGCAGGGTGAAAAGTCAGCCTTCAGAGTGTGAGAAAATAATAGCAAATGAAGCAACTGACAAAAATTAATCTCAAAAATACACAAACAGCTCATGAATCTCAATATCAGAAAAATAAATGACCCAATCAAAAAATGGGCCAAAGAACTAAACAGACATTTCTCCAAAGAAGACAACTTTTCATAGCTAACAAACACATGAAAAGATGCTCAACATCAACTCATTATCAGAGAAATGCAAATCAAAACCACAATGAGGTACCATCTCACGCTGGTCAGAATGGCTGCTATCCAAAAATCTACAAGCAATAAATACTGGAGAGGGTGTGGAGAAAAGGGAACCCTCTTACAGTGTTGGTGGAAATGCAAACTAGTATAGCCACTATGGAGAACAGTGTGGAGATTCCTTAAAAAAACTGAAAATAGAACTGCCTTATGACCCAGCAATCCCACTGCTGGGCACACACACTGAGGAAACCAGAATTGAAAGAGACACATGTACCCCAATGTTCATCACAGCACTGTTTACAGTAGCCAGGACATGGAAGCAACTTAGATGTACATCAGCAAACAAATGGATAAGCAAGCTGTGGTACATATACAGAATGGAATATTATTCAGATATTAAAAAAAAAAATAGATTTGAATCAGTTATAATGAGGTGGATAAAACCAGAGCCTATTATACAGAGTGAAGTAGGTCAGAAATTAAAACACCAATACAGTATATAAATGCATATATATGAAACTTAGTAAAGTAATAAACGCTAGTAAAGTAATGCTCAAAATTCTCCAAGAAAGGCTTCAGCAATACGTGAATCATGAACTTCCAGATGTTCAAGCTGGTTTTAGAAAAGGCAGAGGAATCAGATATCAAATTGCCAACATCTGCTGGATCATGGAAAAAGCAAGAGAGTTCCAATAAAACATCTATTTCTGCTTTATTGACTATGCCAAAGCCTTTGACTGTGTGGATCACAATACACTGTGGAAAATTCTGAGACAGATGGGAATACCAGACCACCTGACCTGCCTCTTGAGAAATCTATATGCAGGTCAGGAAGCAACAGTTAGAACTGGACATGGAACAACAGACAGGTTCCGAATAGGAAAAGGAGTACGTCAAGGCTGTATATTGTCACCCTGCTTATTTAACTTCTATGCAGAGTACATCATGAGAAATGCTGGGCTTGAAGAAGCACAAGCTGGAATCAAGATTGCCAGAAGAAATATCAATAACCTCAGATATGCAGATGACACCACCCTTATTGCAGAAATTGCTGAGGGACTAAAAAGCCTCTTGATGAAAGCAAAAGAGGAGAGTGAAAAAGTTGGCTTAAAGCTCAACATTCAGAACACGAAGATCATGGCATCTGGTCCCATTACTTCATGGGAAATAGATGGGGAAACATTGGAAACAGTGTCAGACTTTATTTTTTTGGGTTCCAAAATCACTGCAGATGGTGACTGCAGCCATGAAATTAAAAGACACTTAATCCTTGGAAGAAAAGTTATGACCAACCTAGATAGCATATTGAAAAGCAGAGATATTACTTTGCCAACAAAGATCCATCTAGTCAAGGCTATGGTTTTTCCTGTGGTCATATATGGATGTGAGAGTTGGACTGTGAAGAAAGTTGAGCGCCAAAGAATTGATGCTTTTGAACTGTGGTGTTGGAGAAGACTCTTGAGAGTCCCTTGAACTGCAAAGAGATCCAACCAGTCCATCCTAAAGGAGATCAGATCTGAGTGTTCATTGGAAGGACAGATGTTGAAGCTGAAACTCCAATATTTTGGCCACCTGATGCAAAGAACTGACTCACTGGAAAAGATTCTGATGCTGGGAGGGATTGGGGGCAGGAGGAGAAGGGGATGACAGAGGATGAGATGGCTGGATGGCATCACTGACTCGATGGACGTGAGTCTGAGTGAACTCTGGGAGTTGGTGATGGACAGGGAGGCCTGATGTGCTGCAGTTCACGGGGTCGCAAAGAGTTGAACACGACTGAGCGACTGAACTGAACTGAACTGAACTGAATTGATGGAACTTAGAAACATGGTAATGATGACTGTATATGTGAGACAGCAAAAGAGACACAGATGTAAAGAACAGTATTTTGGACTCTGTAGGAGAAGGCAAGGGTGGGATGATTTGAGAAAATAGCATTGAAACATGTATATTACCATATGTGAAATAGATATCGCCAGTCCAGTTCAATGCATGAGACAGGGCGCTCAGGACTGGTGCACCGGGATGACCCAAAGGGATGGGATGGGGAGGGAGGAGGAAGGGGATTCGGGATGAGGGGGATACATGTACAGCCATGGCTGATTCATGTCAATGTATGGCAAAAAGCACCACAATGTTGTAAAGTAATTAGCCTCCAATTAAAATAAATAAATTAACAACAAATCATTTACTGTTATTTTTCAAATTACAATACAACTCAGATTTTGCAAAAGGGACTACATACCAATCCTTCCTCTCACCACTCTACTCCTGTTTGTGTTCCAGCTATGCTAATCTGAGTTTTCTTTCATTTTCGAAACACAGATGGTTTATTATCAAAGCAGGGTCTTTGATACCTTAGCACTTTTCCTGGCTTTAAGTTAGGAAAGTTACCTGCTCAGAGACTCTACCCTAAACCGATGTCTACATTGCCTTTTGTTATGAATCGGAGCACCTGGTTATTTACCTGTATATTATGCATTATAGAGTCTTTTTTAGATTTTTGTTTGCTTTGTTTTTATCTTGTGGCTGTACCACATGGCAAGTGGAACCTTAGTTCCCTAACCAGGGATCAAAACTGTTCCCCCTGCACCACGCTCGTGTTTGTTTCTCATAAGGGTGGAGCTGGTAGGCCCAGGGCATTAGCTACACTCGGTCGTATTTCCTTCATCATTGGACACAAAACATCTAGCACAATGTCAGCCATCAGCTTGATGCTCAAGATGTGTACTTGAAACAATCAATAAGCTTGCCTTCCCCCAATCTATAGGGAATGCAAGTTAGGAGACCACATCATCCACTCGTATTTCCTCCAAAAAGGCAAAATATTTCATATTTGTAAGAGTTGAGCAGCCAGTTTTAGGCAAATAGTTACCAGAGGAGTACATGCATGCATGCTCGGTCACGTCCAACTCTGCAACCTCATGGACGGTAGCCTGCCAGGTTCCTCTGTCCATAGAAGTTTCCAGGCAAGAATAGTGGAGTGGGTTGTCCCAAGAGTAAAGAAGGCTAAAATTCCTGGGATTCTCACCAATATGTGTGATAGATCAAATACGAGGTGCCTCAGAATGTTCTTGACCTGATCCCTGAAATTTGTGAATTTGATGGTAAAAGAGATTTAGAAGATTTGGTTAACAGGAGGGACCTTGAGATGGGGAAATTATCCTGTGTTATTATTAACATTCAGATGTGATCAAAAAGATCTTTAAAAATGGAGGCAGAAGAGGACAGATGGAAATGTGACCTCAGAAGAATGGTGAAAGAGATGCAGTGTTGCTGGATTTAAAGATTTAGAAAGGGGCAAAGACTCGCTAAAAGGTGGAAAAGGCAAGGAAATAAATTCTTTTCTAAAACCTTCAGAAAGGAACGCAGACTCCCACCACCACTGTATCTTGATTTGAGTTGAATGAGACCTTCATCTGACTTCTACCCACCATAATTAAATGATTAAAAAAAATGTATTTTTAAGCTTCTAAGGGTGTGATAAAGGCTTTCCTGGTGGCTCACTGGCAAAGAATCCACACATTTAAAACTAGGAACATCATTTTGCTGACAAATGTCCATATAGTCAAGCTACGTTTCTTCCAGTAGTCATGTATGGATGTGAAAGCTGGGCTGTAAAGAAAACTGAGTGCCAAATAATTTATGGTCTTGAACTGTGTATGTTGCAGAACACTCTTGAGAATCCCTTGGACTGCAAGGAGATCCAACCAGTCCATCCTAAAGGAAATCAGTCCTGAATATTCATTGGAAGGACTGATGCTGAAGCTGAAGCTGAAGCTCCAATACTTTGGCTACCTGATGTGAAGAACTGAATGAATCATTAGAAGAGACCCTGATGCTGGTAATGACCGAAGGCAAAAGGAGCGGGGGGTGGGACAGGATGAGATGGTTAGATAGCATCATGGATTCAACAGACATGAATCTGAGAAAACTCCAAGAGATAGTGCAGGAGAGAGGAGCCAGCCGAATTACATCCATGGGGTCACAAAGGGTCAGACATGACTTAGCAACTGAACAACAATGAAGTGTGTCATAGACTGCTGCAGGAGCAATTAAAACAAAGGCACCGCCTTTAATTCCATGCATCCCGGGTGGTTCTCTATTATTATAGACAGCAGTTCCTGAAACTTTTCTCAGTCTCTCGGTGTAAAAGTATCCAATAGGGCTTACATCCTTCTATAGATCTAGCGAGTCTTGCTTTTTTTTTTTTTTTTTTAATAGTGTGACAGGTCACACCATGTTCACACTAGCGTCTCATTAGCTGATTACTACTCATATGCCTACTCATAAGCAGTTAGCCTTCAGGTTAAATTACAATGGTTTAAAAGGGAGACAGGCATCAGGTGAAATTCTGAGCACCTGTCCCTTTCAGAGATGCCACTCCCCTCAAGAGTGACACCTTCAGGGTTCCATCACAGCACTGTGTATATTTTGTTAAAAATTAAACCTCTGGGTCTAAGGCAAAGACAGGCTATTGGCAATTAGTTTGCTTTATTTTCCTTACTTGGTTATTAAAAAAAAAGTAATTTATCTCCTTTGGTTTGTTAGGCTTGGCAGAATAAACTTTAATGGGAAAAAAATCATACCAGTGTACTTCCTTACATTTTCTTTCAAGAAGGGAATCTTACGGCCTCTCTCAGAGATATTTCCTCCATAGTAAAAGAGCATAGAATATAGACCTTAATTTACTGTACTGAAAGAGATATTTCACTGAAGTTTCATCTGCAACCGCCCTTTCCTAAAGTACTAAATTCTCGATAGCACCTTTCCTTTCAAGACCTGCGTGCCATTCAACACAGCCAGTGCATCTGTAAAATTCTGTGGTCTGAATTAAAAGGGGCTTTGGGAAGCTTCTAAGCTAACCCCCAGAAGGGCTTCTAAAACTTTTTCATTCAATTACATTGAGCGAGGTTGAGGTGATTCTAAAGCCACAGCCTGATATTTCTAAGCTNAATAGTGTGACAGGTCACACCATATTCACACTAGCGTCTCATTAGCTGATTACTACTCATATGCGTACTCATAAGCAGTTAGCCTTCAGGTTAAATTACAACGGTTTAAAAGGGAGAGAGGCATCAGGTGAAATTCTGAGCACCTGTCCCTTTCAGAGACGCCACTCCCCTCAAGAGTGACACCTTCAGGGTTCCATCACAGCACTGTGTATATTTTGTCAAAAATTAAACCTCTGGGTCTAAGGCAAAGAGAGGCTATTGGCAATGAGTTTGCTTTATTTTCCTTACTTTGTTATTAAAAAAAAAAGTAATTTCTCTCCTTTGGTTTGTTAGGCTTGACAGAATAACCTTTAATGGGAAAAAAATCATACCAGTGTACTTCCTTACATTTTCTTTCAAGAAGGGAATCTTACGGCCTCTCTCAGAGACATTTCCTCCATAGTAAAAGAGCATAGAATATAGACCTTAATTTACTGTACTGAAAGAGATATTTCACTGAAGTTTCATCTGCAACCGCCCTTTCCTAAAGTACTAAATTCTCGATAGCACCTTTCCTTTCAAGACCTGCGTGCCATTCAACACAGCCAGTGCATCTGTAAAATTCTGTGGTCTGAATTAAAAGGGGCTTTGGGAAGCTTCTAAGCTAACCCCCAGAAGGGCTTCTAAAACTTTTTCATTCAATTACATTGAGCGAGGTTGAGGTGATTCTAAAGCCACAGCCTGATATTTCTAAGCTTACATTTACCTTAAAAATTCATGAACACTTACTTTTCTGCCAGTATAAATGTGTGTCTACTTTGGTATATATTTATTATTATTTGTGTTTACCTCCATCCCATCCAAAACTTATGTTTAATAGCATCTAAGAACACCCATTACATCTATCCTACATTTCTTAATGTATTATTGAATTATTCAATTTGAGAAATTTTCTTCTACTGATATGTGTCATGAACTCTCATAGGTAATATGCACAAATGAGTCAATTGTGTAAATCTAGTCCCAAAATATAATCCTAAGATGATCTGAAACATGCCATTGATGTTTGGCATGTTTCATTCTCTATCTTCACGGGGCTCAGATTTGAATGCAAATAATTTTCAGGAGGGCAGCATATAAATGTATACAGATACTATGAAAGTTCTATACAAAGCATAATGTATGTTACTATGGCTGCACTTTTCAGAATTAGAGATGGGATGCAGATACAGTTTGAACAGGATGTTGAGGAAGGAAAGGGGTACCTAGCAGTTTAGTGCAGCGGAGCTGGCCGTTCAGGCCTGTGAAAGTGAAGGAGCCATTGTAGTTAGACGGTTAAGCACCTGGGGATGTGTATTTTCACACTTCTGCCTGCATCACAACTACCTGGAGGTTTTGTTCTTGGCCTCCATCCCCAGGATTTCTGATTCAGTAGATCTCAGGCAGGGCTGAAACTGCGCATTTCTAATGACTGCTTAGGTGATGCTGCTGTTGCTTTTCCAGAGACAACTTTTTGAGAACCGCTGAGCTCTTAGAGGAACTGAGCAGACAAATTTGTCTGTTTCTTTTTTTTTTTTTGGTTTCAACTATGAATTTGAGAGCTCCCAGGAGGGAAAAACCAGATGTACTACTGACAGATAAAATGCTGCTTTTCTAATCAAAGATATAGATTTGTGTCACATTAAGTGGCATGAAATGACCCTTTAAGATACATGTAAGTATCAGTAACATGGACACAGGGTTAAAATAATAATAGGAAGGCTGTTTAATCATTTTTAAATAGTTATTTTAAACATTGTTGAAATAGTTGAATGTTTAATGCCTGTAACATTTCAAATTACTCTATGCATAAGTAAGGCACTCTATTTCCTGGTCTTTTTCAGAAATGATAATAGCTATTTATTCTTTTAACAGTATTGTTTAAATGATATATACTTTTGATGATATTTTAGTTATTTTGAATTCTTTGGAATACACATTTTATCAGCTTTCTCCTTTCACAAAGTCTGAATTGTCATGTGGAAAGTTTCTATTGTTTTTCAAAGATTATTTTCCAGGTGAGTGGTTTTGCCCAAGAAATGACATATCTTAATTCCTTTCTTGTTCACTATTTTAAAAGTCAGTGGAGGAATATATTTCAAAGCTTTGGTTTCTCAGTATATACTGAGTTGGCCAAAAAATTCCTTTGGGATTTTTCTTCTGTAAGATGTTATGGAAAAACCCAAATGAACTTTTGGGCCAACCAAATACATCTCTTAGGTGGTAGCTACAAAATGCTAAGCTCTGATTTAAATCTTTTCCAGTATTTAGCCAGGATAGGACATTACATAGAGACAAAAGGTTCATCTTGAAGATTAGTTCATGATTGTCAGTTCTTCCTGTTTTCTAAAGCCTCTTTTTTTTTACTTTATTTTACTTTACAATACTGTATTGGTTTTGCCATACATCAGCATGAATCCGCCACGGGTGTACACGTGTTCCCAATCCTGAACCTCCCTCCCTATACCATCTCTCTGGGTCCTCTTAAAGAACTCACAAATGTGGCTCTGTTTACCTCACACTTTCAATGGAAGAGATTTACATAAAGGTGCAGGCTCACTCCCCTGGGCATCTCTCAGGTAACTGGAGGAATGAAGTCCCTAAGGAAGAAACTGTCCCGAGATCCTTAACCCACTCACAATGATCTGTCGTCAAACTGCCAGTAAAAGTTTGTTAGCAAAGAAGACAAAGAAATGACGTACTGTGAAAAAGAAAGTAAGAAATACTGCCTTTTTCACTTTCCCATTCCTAGCCTTCAACCTTCAAAAGCAATACTAAAATAGTTACTAATTTTGATTTTATCTGGTACCTAGAAACAACCTAAAGCATATTTGGACTCAGAAAAGATATGATAGAATATTAAAAGTTTATTTGATTTCAGAGTCCTGGTATGTACATGTATAAGTAGTCATGTACACTCAGATTTATGGGGTTAGGGACAAGAAAAAATTTTGTAAATGTCAGCCTAATCAGACTCTATTGATTTGGTCTTCCCTAGGTAATTTTTGCTATCTTTCCTTTAATTGGTTTCCTTGTCAATATTTTATTATGAGAATAAATTAATTCTTTCTTTTTTATGAGTGATACTGCCATCTTGTTCCCAAACTTAGAGTTATTAACTCCATGCATATGTCTGGAAGTTGATATAGTCACATCAGTTCAGTTCAGTTCAGTTCAGTCACTCAGTTGTGTCCGACTCTTTGCGACCCCATGAATCGCAGCACACCAGGCCTCCCTGTCCATCACCAGCTCCTGGAGTCCACTTGAACTCATGTCCATTGAGTTGGTGATGCCATCCAGCCATCTCATCCTCTGTCGTCCCCTTCTCCTCCTGCTCCCAATCCCTCCATGCATCAGAGTCTTTTCAATGATTCAACTATTCACATGAGGTGGCCAAAGTATTGGAGTTTCAGCTTCAGCATCAGTCCTTCCAATGAACACCCAGGACTGATCTCCTTTAGGATGAACTGGTTGGATCTCCTTGCAGTCCAAGTGACTCTCAAGAGTCTTCTCCAACACCACAGTTCAAAAGCATCAATTCTTCAGTACTCAACTTTCTTCACAGTCCAACTCTCACATTCATACATGACTACTGGAAAAACCATAGCCTTGACTAGATGGACATTTGTTGGCAAAGTAATATCTCTGCTTTTCAATATGCTATCTAAGTTGGTCATAACTTTCCTTCCAAGGAGTAAACGTCTTTTAATTTCATGGCTGCAGTTACCATCTGCAGTGATTTTGGAGTCCAGAAAAGTAAAGACTGACACTGTTTCCACTGTTTCCCCACCTATCTGCCAGGAAGTAATGGGACCAGATGCCATGATCTTAGTTTTTGAATGTTGAGCTTTAAGCGAACTTTTTGACTCTCCTCTTTCACTTTCATCAACAGGCTTTTAGTTCATCTTCACTGTCTGCCATAAGGGTGGTGTCATCTGCATATCTGAGGCGATTTATATTTCTCCTGGCAGTCTTGATTCCAGTTGTGCTTCCTCCAGCCCAGCGCTTCTCATGATGTACTCTGCATAGAAGTTAAATAAGCAGGGTGACAATATACAGCTTTGATGTACTCCTTTTCCTATTTGGAACCAGTCTGTTGTTCCATGTCCAGTTCTAACTGTTGCTTCCTGACCTGCATACAGATTTCTCAAGAGGCGGGTCAGGTGGTCTGGTATTCCCATCTCTCTCAGAATTTTCCACAGTTTATTGTGATCCAGACAGTCAAAGGCTTTGGCATAGTCAATAAAGCAGAAATAGATGTTTTTCTGGAACTCTCTTGCCAAGACCTTTTTTTTAGAACTAACACCCCCAAAAGATGTCTTTTTCATTATGGGGGACTGGAATGCAAAAGTAGGAAGTCAAAAAACACCTGGAGTAACAGGCAAATTTGGCCTTGCAACGCAGAATGAAGCAGGGCAAAGACTAATAGAGTTTTGCCAAGAAAATGCACTGGTCACAGCAAACACCCTCTTCTAACAACACAAGAGAAGACTCTACACATGGACATCACCAGATGGTCAACACCGAAATCAGATTGATTATATTCTTTGCAGTGAAAGATGGAGAAGCTCTATACAATCAACAAAAACAAGACCAGGAGCTGACTGTGGCTCAGATCATGAACTCCTTATTACCAAATTCAGACTTAAATTGAAGAAAGTAGGGAAAACCGCTAGACCATTCAGGTATGACCTCAATCAAATCCCTTATGATTATACAATGGAAGTGAGAAATAGATTTAAGGGCCTAGATCTGATAGATGGAGTGCCTGATGAACTATGGAATATAGTCACATACATCAATCTAATTACCCTGCCATTAATCACTGAATGATGTTGGCATAAGACTTTCTTCTGAGCACAGAAGTTCTTCGTGTTTCTATTACAGATAATATTCTTTTATAAAGAGAGGAGATTTTAAAATATTTTATGTTTGGGGGCAGAGAATATACTATTTAGAATTGCTGTTGCATGACTATGAGACAGAACCAAGGAAGACATGTTGGGAACAGAGTGGAAGGTGAACACATGTTTTCCTCTGATGATGCTCCCAAAACTCATTTTAGATAAAACCCAAACATATTCACAGCCATTTCCAAAACTTCAAATTTTTAGTTATTTTAGTTTTACATTTCAACTGAATTTCATGCAATTCTAAACTACTGGAGATTCAAAAAGTACATCCTATGTAGAATCTGTGGCTGTGAGGTTGACAACTAACTATATACATTCAAGGAGTTTATGCAGCTCAAATATCTGACCTAGGTGTGCACAATGTAGAAATGATACATATAACAAAACAATTAGAGACCTGCTGTTATACATGCGACCCTAAGTCTCTGAGTAATTGTAGAAAGAAAGTGTAAGAGATAAATGAGAGAGAGACCACAATACATTCTTTGTTCCAGTACTTTATATAATCCAAATTAAAATAAGATGGCCTTAGTATAAGATTCAGCTTATTTATGTAATCTTGTTCTGATGTGTTAAAACCACAGGTTTATTGCTCCCTGACATTTTATCCATAAATACTAACTAGGTTTGTAACAATTTTCAGAAATTTTGTTCTTAATATGAAAGGTAAGTAAAACTTTTTTCTCTAGTGACTTCGTTAATTTCTTTCAGTTTTTACTGAATTTTGGTGGGTAGTTCAATCTCAATGAGCACACTAAAGTCAGCCCCTTATAATTTAAAATTTGTTGTTTGAAATCATCAGCCTGAATTCATCCTTTGTTTTGGTTAATATAAGATATAAAATGTGAATAACAAATCACACTAAAATGTTATTAGAGCCTTTCAGGCTTTATTTTCTAACAGTAAATGAAAAGAACCACAAGAGGAAGCATAAAAATAATGAAGTTCCTGTTGTCTAACAACTACTGGTAAAATAGACTGTTCCTTTGAAGAAATCAAAAGTGCCAATTATAGTTTTGTCTCAGTCTCAGTTGCTGAATGTTGATTATTAAGTATTCTGCAGAAAATATTTCTTGTATATCAGACTGTATTCTAGTTCATTGGCTATATAAGCAGTGATTTTATCTAAGATATATTTGATTAATGATGTAATTTACTCAGACTACAGAGAAACAATCCAAAAGACAGAAGAAAAATCAAGCTTTCAACCACAAATGATGTATGATGGTCTTCTGATTTGAATATGAAAGGTAACTCCCCATAAAATATTTATTTAAGGTCTCCCAGATTAAATGTTTTTATAGAAATGACTGATCTATTTTAATAAACTAGATCAATTCATCCTAACAACCAATTTTAATTGTTTTTTTTACTTTGATCATTAATTAGAGAATGATTTATATGGCACAGCCAAGACATAGTAATAAAAACAAATGCATTCTTCACAAGTAAACTTTTAAAATGCATCTAAGATGTAAAATAACATAAACCTGTTACCTACCCTTCCCCCCACTTTCTATATTGTGTTTCATTAACTTTTGTTTGACTTTAATGTAAAATTCCAATGAGAATATGAAATTAATGATATCATGCCTATTTTTAATTTTAGCCTCCAGGTTTTGTTTCCTACATTATAGATTGAAAGTGAAAGTGAAAGTCGCTCAGTTGTGTCTGACTCTTTGCCAGTGTAAGTAAAAAGCTCCTTCTAGAGAAGGAACTATCAAAACTATCTAAAACCTCTAGAAAAAGAGACTGGACAAGTTTTACACATCTTCCCACAAACAGTGAGTGTCTAACAAAACAAATATGTGAGAGGTATTTTGATGTCAATCAAAATGATTTATTATCACAAACCTTTCTTTCAGATCGATAAAGCTGGATTTTAGTTTAGTTGCCATTTCTTCGTAATTGCCAATGTACCTAGACAGGACGCTGTCTATTCTGACATTGTAGACAGCAGCGCTTTCTTTGTCAGCATGAGCACAGGGGGAACTGGCCAGATCACTGAACACACACAAACCCTAATTCCCTGCAAAGTGGTTCAATAACACCGCACGTTCAATACAGATTCAAGCATGAGTTTCCTCTCAAATTTCCCCTCCTGTCACAGACATCTGTAGCTGAATTCGATACCTGAATGTTACCACCATTCCAGAACGTCAGTAAGTTCAGGATCAACTGCTGTAATCCTAGAACTGGCGATATTAATGCAAAACCTGGTGTCTAGAATTCCTTCTTTCAAAGATTCCCTCATCCGCACCTCAACCTTCCCTGCCCCAGCCACTTGGCCTAAATTAAGTTCATATTATCCTAGTTCTTATATTTTTTAGATTTCTTCCACTGATGATAATGCATCACCAATTCCAGGAATGAAGCCCTAAATTCTAGTCCAAAGGACTGGGCTTCTGAAATTTAGTGCTTACCAATGGTTAGGACTGAGCCTTTTAGCAAATTTCTCCTAACTGCATGGGCTGTTCAAAACAGGACCTGACTTTTAACAACTACCAAACCTCGAGACAGTTACCTGAATTCAAATAACATGTTTCTCTTTTGACTTGTCTACTCTTTTGGTCCTCTGGTCTCTAGATGTCTATCACATCTTAGGAAATGGCTGTATTTCATTTACTTCTTTGAAAAAGGTGAGAGGGGAAGAAGATTTAGATGTAAAAGCAAGAGCCTAGAGCTAAGAATATGTAACAAACAGTATCAGTAAAAAGTTCAGGGGTTTTCTTATAGAAAGTGAAGCAAAATAATCTTTGTAGGCTTTTCATTATTTTCTAAATTTATATATATTTTACTTTCAAAAAAGAAAATTCTGGCTTGACTCTAAAACTAAGAGATGAAGGGGCAGGGAGTGAAATATAGTCTGGCTGCTTACATATAAGTAGTGAAGACAAAGAACTAACAGCTTCCTTCAAGTGGAAGGTAAAACTTCTGGAAAAGATATTGGACAAGTTATACACAAATACACCTACCTACAAAGAGTGACTGCCTTTCAAAGCTCCCCTCTTCCTTCCCTTCAGGTAAGATACCATCTAAAAGATCAGTGTTTGCCTTTTTATGGTGAGAATCCCCTAAACATCTAATAAGAAATGACATTATCAGAATATAAAAGTGCTATTTAGTTGTTTTATTATTTTTAACTAATTTAAAACACAATCATCTTTTCCTTCTGCTCATCTATTAGTTTCATTTTGTTGACAGCTAAATCAAAGACAAATATGAAATCAAATTATATTCTGGTCAAAAATGTAGCTTCAAATAAAATTCATGCATGTGATGATTGACACTTAGTGGCATTTGGAGAAGAAATGAGCTGTTTCCAGCTCATACTGAGTAGGGAAAAATAATGGATACTAAATCAGCACACTAGCCCTAAATAAAATGGATTTCTCACATAGTCTCATTTTGAAAATAGTAATAAATGACTTTTCAACTTTTATGATACACAGGATACTACCAGTGATACATAGATTACAAGGGAATGGGGAAAAGAAGAGATAATGGCCCCTTTGGTCAGTATCACCCCAGAAGAGTTTATTAATAGGAGATTGATGTTTATGAAACTATAAATTTAAAGAGATGGATATTTTGTAACTACAAGTTTCATTAAACATTTATCTTTGAAGTTTATCAATTGATGTTGGATGTCATCCCATATATAATTTTTTTTGGGGGGTGGGGTGGAAGGGGCTCCAAAATCACTGCAGATGGAGATTGCAGCAATGAAAGTAAAAGACGTTTACTCCTTGGAAGAAAAGTTATGACCAACCTAGATAGTACATTCAAAAGCAGAGACATTACTTTGCCAACTAAGGTCCGTCTAGTCAAGGCAATGGTTTTTCCAGTAGTCATGTATGGATGTGAAAGTTGGACTGTGAAGAAGGCTGAGCACCGAAGAATTGATGCTTTTGAACTGTGGTGTTGGAGAAGACTCTTGAGAGTCCCTTGGACTGCAAGGAGATCCAACCAGTCCATTCTGAAGGAGATCAGCCTTGGGATTTTTTTGGAAGGAATGATGCTAAAGCTGAAACCCCAATACTCTGGCCACCTCATGCAAAGAGGTGACTCATTGGAAAAGACTCTGATGCTGGGAGGGATTGGGGGCAGGAGGAGAAGGGGATGACAGAGGATGAGATGGCTGGATGGCATCACTGACTCGATGGACGTGAATCTGAGTGAACTCCGGGAG